>JAZEWT010000011.1:22923170-22950299 GCA_036362905.1 Mordacia mordax
AGGGCGGCCGCCGGACACCCACGGGATTTGCGATTGGCCCGGGAGCGCCGTCGCTCGCGGGTGGCTGCTCGCTGACACGGGGCCTGCGTGGCCGACTTGACGATGCGGTCCATGATCTCATCCGTGGCGTCTTCCGTCACATTTGGGGAGTCGTCGAACGCGGGGGCGCTGCCCGTGCTCACCCGGCCTGCAGCGTGGGGGGCATGGGGAAACATTCGATGGGCTGATGACGCACTCTACCGCGGTCCGGCGTACGGGAATTACCCCTGCGGAAGTGTTCTTTCGGGATTGCCGTGTCAAGAGCGCCTCCTTCCTCTCGCGGCGTGGGAAATGAAACGTTGTGGAGGAAAGGAGGAGGAGCACTCGACACGGCTATTCCAGAAGAACAGTTGTTGAAAGCGAAAAAGAAATGGTAAAAATACGAGCTCTCAATGCCTGTCAGCATGGCTCCACTGGGGCTTAGGTTTGAAGTATGGGTCAGAAGTGAAAATAAAAGCCATAAATCATAAATCTGGCATTGTCAGCACAAGTTGTGTTGGTTTTACTCCCCCCCCCCCACTAAACTATAAATGGAGAAAAGGAGAGAGGAAAAAATATCCTCAATAATAATAATCAGAAAAAATAGATAAAACGTTTATTAAAGGGTTTATGTTCTCAAATCGTCTAAGTAATCCTACAGGGTGTTGAAACATGTTGTCACATTGTGAATAGTGCATTCTGATACATATTTAACCAAGTTAAACAATTGGGGTGTATTAATTGCATATTATAATTGCTTATGCAAGTCAATAAGGGCCTATCTAGAAGAAAGTCAATTTCTCACACTCACTTGTAAACAATTGCAACATATATTCGATTATGTTTTGTTTGTGTATGTTGTGGGGAGAGGCGATGGCAGTTGAGTCAGAGCCTGGTCATGCCTTTTGACGCTAACATTACATTATTTACAAGGACAGGAAGTGTACCAATAATATTTATCTCAAATGGGAGGTGCTGGCTACCCACCAATTGGTGTGCTGAGCCAGCCTTCATAGGAACTCGCCAACAGCCCTCGACCAAATTCCTGTTGAAGCTATACGTGGGATATTTATCGTGACATTCAGATGGAGAGAAGTGGGCCACACTGTGGCGTAGTGAGTAGCGTGGCCGCCTCATAGCAATACATTTCCATCCCATCTTGGGCATAGTCCTGTCTTGTGTTCTGCGTCTGCCGAAATAAGCTTTGGCCCTCCATGACCCTGTACAGAATGAAGTGGGTACTGATTATGAATAAATACATTTACTTATGTATTTAGCGTGCATGGATTTGGCATACAGTTTCATTCAACTTAAGGCCTTGTGTCAGCCCATTAACAACGTGGCCAATTGAATTCTTGATCACAGACTGTAGACTCTGGGAGGGGTGGATTATTATTCATTATTATTAATTATTATTTGGCAGACACACTTATCAATGGAGATTAAGATTAGTACAGAGCCACGAGGAAAACACAGAGATGTGGGGGAAAGCAGGCAGGTGGGCAGCCGGCGCCAATATTTGCCAGATACTGTGTTATGAAGTTATCGGCCAATTAATTAATGAGGTTTTTTTTTATTGTGGGTGGAAACCGGAGACCCAGAGGAAACACACACAGAGCAGGGGGAGAGAGTGTACACAAACTCCACACAGAAAAGCGCTCGAGGCGGAAATCGAACTGCCAGGGGCAGGGCTTTCTTTCCTTGATACGCATATGTTACCGCTGCACCACCCTGCCAGAGACTTGTTAATCTCTGTCCATTTTTCGCGTGCCATCGCGTTGACAATCCAAATGAACGAAGGAATAGGGACAGAAGAACCGCTGCTGGGCTAGGAACTCACCGCGACTTGCGCGGGCCCGCGTGCGAGTGCGCGCGCCGGGCACAGAGTGGTGAAGGCCGCCGCTGACGTGCAAGGACGTGCGCAGCACGGCCTTCATGTTCTCGTGCTCCGCGTCGTCCTCGGCTGCCAGCTGCCTCCGCACGGCCGGCACCGACGTCGTCGCGGCCAGCGGCGGATGTCCGCCGCTGGCACCGCCGGCTCCGCTCGAAAACTTGCCGCTCTGCATTCATGCGACGCAGCAGGGCACGGTGTGGGGTGATGAGAAGCAGTGTCAATAATCGCTGTGCTCGTGAGACAGGTTTTAGCAAGAGGCTGGCAGAGTTGGCCTCAAGGAAAGAGAGTCCTGCCCAAGGTGGTTCGACTCCAACCTCGGGCACCTTTCTGTGTTGAGTTTGTGTGTATTCTCTCCCTCCTCTCCCTAGGTTTCCTCTGGGTGTTTCCTCCTATAACTAAAAAACACTCATAAATTCATTGGCTGATAACATCTAAATATACAGGAAGCAGAGTCTGGCAGGTTGGCACCAGCTTACTTCCAGGCTGACTCTCCCCCTCTTTTGAGTTAATAATAATAATTGCATTTATAGAGGGCTTTTCACCCAAGGGTCACAAAGTGCTTCATAGAGCTGCAGCGAGAACGGCACACCAACAATAATGGTACTGTAACGGATAATCAGCAGCAATAACATTTTTTTAGGTTTTTTATGTACACAACGTAGCAGAACAAGTAATCAGACTATCAACTATAATTTAAAATGCAAAATTATCAGTAATTCCCTCACCGCTCCATATCCGCATCTTGTCCATGACCAGGTGTCAAAGTTGTGCGCATTATACATTGTATTATTATTATTTTTACGACTCGATGTATAGTAATTAATCTTTAATCAGTTATATTTATATAACATCTTTCGCTCAGAGGTCCTTAATCGCTGGTGGAGACCGTAGACAGGTGGGGAGAAGGCAGCCACTCGGTCAGCCAGCGCCAACCCACCGATTCCTATGTCTTATGATGTTATCAGCCAACTTATTAATGAGTGTTATTTTACGTCGTAGTTGTTGGAGGAAGATGGAGACTACAGTTTACATTTGCATATCCAGTGCACTGCATGATACTTGATTTTTTCTGCTATGCAGTGGCCAAAATCGGTGAAAAAAAACTCCACAGAGCATAACATGTGGATGTACTTGATCAAGTTGAATTGGCCCGACGCAAACATTAATGACCATACATCGGTGATTGCAATAATACTATAAATTCCACAATATTTAATAAAGCTAATATCATGGCTTGCTGTGCTATGAACCCAGTGGATTTGGTCAAATTCTCAGCCAAGGCTAACATCTGTCGAGAGGGGAAGTCAAAACCAGTTGTACGGTCCCCAGCCTCTTGACCAAAAAAATATGATCAGCACGGTCTAGTATGGTTAAACATCCCCCACACTATTGAGAGGCCTTCATCCAGCAGTGGAGTCACATGATTGTGTGTACCAACTAGAGTAAGAAGGCAATGGGTGAGAACCCACTAAGCCAGCGTGTCTCCTTTTCAAGGGAGATCTGGGTCAAAGGCGTCACAATGCAATAAGCTTTACATCAAGCATGGGGATAGGTTAAGACTTCCGAGGATTAAAAACTGGACAAGATAAGGGAATGGAATGGAAGTGTAGAAGATGTGGAGTTGTGCGCATCTCGTGGCTAAACAGTTGGGCCGGTGGTGGAAAGTCTACATTCCGAGTGCGAGGGTCAGAATTTGAACTCATGTCCTTGTGGTTACAGGCGCTGTAACCAGAATTACCACTGGAAAGATCCAGCTGCACAGGACGATTACATCGATAATATTGGTTGTGAAACTTAACCTCATTGGGAATGTAAATGGGAATGCACATGGCACGTAAACTTAAATTATTACAAACCTTCCTCTGCTATTTAAACGTTTAATGCGTTTCACAGATTGTAATTAATTCCTCTAAGTCGACCGCACTATGTTTCCATTCTCGCTTATTTTCTCTTCCACTGCTGCGACCGGGTATCTTGCTAGGAATACACCCAACTGCTGAATCGTTAAGGGAGATACCGCAACGGCAAGTGGGAAAAAAGAAAAAGTTGGCGCACGTGCAACGATACTAATGCTCCTTGTTCTGACAAGCTGCGGGCCGTAGTCGGGGGGGGGCTACAGTCGGGTCAGGAGCTGAACTGACATGGACCGGCACCAACAGTGCCCCGAAAAAAAAATGCTGAACGAGTAATTTGGTCAAATTGATTGGGATGCATTTAAAATCCTATACCCAGGATGTGACGCCAGCACGTCGCAGGGTACTTTTTTTTTTTGGGAGGGGGGGGGGCATTTTACTCAGCAGGCCAATTAACTTAGACAGCAGCGTGTCTTTCGACGGTGGGAGGAAACCGGAGTACCCGACGAAAACTCACGCGGACACGGGTTTTAAAATATAATTAGATTCTAATTGAGTGTCTGCAATGGTTGATCTTTTACAGTGTGCAGACAGACGGTAAATTTTTGAAGTCTTTACCCCTGGGAGTCTCAAGATCGTCATAATAGTAATCATAATAAATAGTGGTTTTAGAGGACATAGATTAACATTTTCATTTCCTTTTTTGAAGCAATTACAGTCATAGGCAGATAAACTGATGACTATATTATTATTTTTTTATTATATGTGAACATATACAATTGCATAGGAAGTTAAACAAAATATAAATGCTTTGAAATGAGATATGGACAATTACAATGCAGTCTTGTAGGATTTCATTTATAATATTAATATTGTTTTGGGCTTTACGTGCAATTATGTTGGGGCCATAATGGGCCGTTTAAATGGAACTGTTCTTTAGATGATTATTATTATAATAGGGACCATCCTCTGTAATTTTCTCCTAAAGGGTATATACCCTCGTGGTGTGATTCCAAACCTGACCTCGTTGAGACATGCGTTCTTTAACGAAAAGTTAAAAAGTTGAGGAAAAAAACGAGAGGTTTATAGTCCAGGGGATTAACGTTAGGGAATTACTCCGTCACATCACGGACGTTTCTCATGTACTGTACATCGGAAGGGGGGGGGATTATGTGGCTCACTACGAATAACCAGCCATATATCTTCCGACTCCCCAGTGTAAAAATGCAAACAAATCTTTTGTTTTAACATTGTTGCTGCTGTAACCTTGGGAATGGTGCAATATTGGCATGCTCTGCAGGTGACACGAGCGGCATTAGCATACATTTATTGAGGTCTAAGATAAGCACTCAGCTGTTAAACCAACCGTAGAGTGAGCATTAATGCTTCCACTCTGAGCGTAAGTTATCTCGCTAATGCTAAACCCTGACGCTCGTCTTAACGTCGCAAAGTTTGCTATGGGTCAATCCGAGTTCACACTTTCTGATTTGCCTTCATAAGTGCATTTGACTAATTTGCTCTCCCGAGCCAGAAGGATAATATTGCAGAGTACATCTGGGTGGGTGGTGCAGCGGTAACATCTGGTAATATCTGCACCTCACAGAAGGAATGTCATGCCCGAGACGGTTCGATTCTCGCCTGGGGTGGCTTTCTGTGTGGTTTGTTCTCTCCCCCTGTTCTGGGTTTCCTCTGGGTTCTCCGGTTTTCTCTCACAACTAAAAAATCATTCTCATTGATTAATTTGCCGACAGCATCATAATTATAGAATGCAATGTCTGGCAGGTGTTGGTGCCAGCTGACTGCATGGCTGCCTTCCCCTCCCATCTCTGTGGTTTCCTCACTGTAACGATGTAAGTCGCTCGGGATAAGGGTGTCTGCTAAATAAATAATAAGTAATGATTAATTAACTATTTGCCACATCTGCACACGACTGCGATGCAGGCATTAGACTCCTGGACCATAGAGCGATGTGGCGTCGCTGTAAATTGACGTATTTAACAAAACGTTAAGTGTTCGGTGCCGTTTGTACATTTTGGAAAAATATGCGCAACAGTTGTAAGGTCGCCCGTCTCACCACGGTAAATATGCAACTGTGCTCTCCTTGCCAAGAACTCTTACTGTGTAAACGCATAAGGGCAATTGAGGGATGGTGGCGTGGACGAGGGAGAGAATAAGGGATCAGATTCCCTTCGCGGCTGAGACGGACTTTGCCGTGCATATGTGCAGCCTGGAGCATGCATCGCCAGGCAATCATGCAATTAAACCACTCCGCTCGCCATCTCGCATATAAGTCGAGTTCAAGTCAATGGTCTCAAATGCAGAGCCTCAGCACTCTGGGGAAACGATAATCTGTTCCCTACCTTCTCCCTGCCTCACCACCTCCAACCGCCCCCCTCCCCGACCAAAAAACCCCAAAAATGATGGCAAATTCGCACTAAATATTCGCTTAGTACCTTCCATTACAGGACAACAATGTCGTAAATATAATAACATTGCTATGTTTATAACACTATTGCATTTCTCGTCTCTTAACTAGTAAAGCATATCTGAGTCTCACGACTTAGAAGAATTTCATTAAAACAAATTCTTAAAAGTAATATATATTGCATGTGGGATGGAAATGGAGCAGCAAGCAAATGAAGCGAGGCAACAGAGTTGATAAAATTCACACAGATTCACACGTGAGCAACCTCGTTGCAATACTACCATATCAACCCATTTTTGTAGCCTGCTTTGCATCTATGTAAAACACCATTCACGAATATTCAAAAAGTCAGGTGGTATATAATTTACAGCTCTTTGTTAATTCACTACTGGAGGAAGGCCTCACCCACACCGTATTGACCATACTTCACTATGCTGGTTATTGCGGGCTGATGACGCAGGAGTTGCCCAGAACCATTTCAGACATCACTCTCCGCTGACGCTGGTCTTGGGACAGGGTTAAAACTCATCTCGTTGGGTTCAGAGCACGGTACACCGATCACCACTCCGCCGCTCTCCTTCATCTGAACCTGCGTCGACTTCCTCGTACGCACACTACGCAGATTTTAGATTCAAACAGCATATTGCAGGAGATATCACGCGTGGCACATATTTGGAGGAATTTCAACCGCTTTTATCGTGGATTAGGATCAAAGACCCCGTCAGGATCAGTTTTCTCCTGAGCCGAGGTGCAGCGTGCTTCGGCCCGTCTGCGGCACACGATGCGAGACGTGCCATCTAGAGCAAGGGTTCTCAACCTTGTTCACCACATGGCCCACGTGGGTCTCCACGGACCACTATGTTTTGTTCACGGCCTATTCATGGTTCATGACCCACCAATTGAGTCTGGCATATCTGGAGTCCATTATCACGCTGCAGCTAGAGTCAAAAATAAACACCCCTTATACCTATATCCTTCTTAAGCCAATATCAAAATGTCATCCATTTATGTTCACTTTCAGGGAATAGCTTGCTCATTTATACGAAAAAGCCTCACTGATTCGAATTTTCAGGAGGGTCCTGATGAATTTTCAGAGTAGGAGGGGGCGATGTTGCTGTGTTACTAATCCCAGCGCAGTGATTTGCAGGAATTATCAGCACTGCGGTGTTTTTGCGACCATAGTAGCATTTGCCGTTATAAAATGTTTTGCTTTGATTGCTAAGCTATAGTGCCAACGTGTCAACGATTTCAATGGCAGTTTGCAAATATTAAGTAGAAGATTCTTGGGTATTTGTTCAATTGAAAACCTTCTCGAACATTTATTTGAAAGCACAGTACCCTTCCTGCTACGACTGTTACTCTGAAAACCTTCCCAGTAAGGTAATCTTCAGTGTTAAAAGATGGCAACGAAAGCCACTGAACAAGAAAATAATCTCGAGGTAACAAGGTTCAGTGCACTCGTAGCTCATACATTACTCGTGATATTATTTGCAATCCAGGAAAAACTTAGCATAGCACTAACAGCAGCAAGCTGGTCTTATGAAGCGGAGGGTGTTAAGGTGTGTGAGAGTAAAGCGTGTGCACATGTGCATGCGTTCAATAGGAATCCATCTAAACTGCACTCTGAGTTTATCACAGCGCATTTAAGATGAATCCATCCTTTGTGGATGCATGTTACGTTGATAAAGGCCAAGGAAGTTGACAACAACAGTATTTTCTCAATCATAACAAACTGATTGCAAACAAAAATGAAAATAAAATCCAAAGTGGGAAAATGTCATTGGCATTCATGTTATATGATTTAAATTCCAAAATAATTATTTCCATGCTTATTTACTTCATTAACATTTAACAAAAGGACAGTTAAGCTTCATTGACTTTTCCCAACACAGGATGAGTGTAGTCGGGTGAGGTGTGGGTACTTCCACCTCTTCCAAGGCCAATGTGGAAGAGTAGACCAACTTATTTATGACAGGGCTTTCCAGAGCTCCTGCTGGAGGCGATCCTCCCACTAGCAGTAGCGTGAGCAAGCAATTGCAGGCCCGTGTCTTTAACAACAACATTTCTGATGCAAGCGACCGGATGCATTATAAACTCTGGCACCACAAAAGCACGATTTTACTGAGGCCCAAAAGTGAGTGTAAGTTTATAACACGGAACACAATGGTGGTTAATGGCGAGACGTCGGTAAGTTAGTTGTCTTGAGAGTACTCTACCTCCACTGCCTCTTCATCGTCGGTCTATGAAGAACAGGCGAAGGCGCGATGGGACATGGTGAGATGCACGAAGAAACCAATGCAGAGGAAAAGCAAAAGGGTTATGAGAGAGGATGCTTCAGCAAAGTGACTCCGATGAAAAGTTAAATAAATTTAACGAAACCACATTCCAAATGCAATACATTTTGCAGATAGTACTGGTGTGCAAAACACACCATTTGTTTGTTTTTTCTTCACCGACTTTGTTACTTTCTTTGCCATGTCTACAGCCAATGTAAACTGGTCAGTATAATTTGTCAAGCGAGATTAATAGATTTTTTTTAAGCTTGCTTCTGAATGCAGGCTTCTCAAAAGTAGAAAATATTAAAAAGGACTCGATCAGCACATAAATATTACACAAAGAAGCCATTAATGAAGGGACATCATGCATTAAAACAAAGCAGATGGGCAATGGCAGGGTTTTCAAACAGAAGATATCACAGTGTAATGAATGGATGACTTCAGCACAAAAGAAGAATTCTTTTAAGGAGCGTGTAAGAAAGCAGTGATGCTTTTTGTCGGTGAATATCTGTAATGTGGCACATTAGTAGCTCAACAGCTGAACGGATATCATGGTAGCTGTTGAATATATAGGGGTTTTTTTCTAATAACTATAAATTCAATGACAATAGCGGTTTGAACGATAAAAAAGAGGTAAATTGTTCATAGTCATGAAACGTGTAACAGTGAACAATTTCCAGCTACTGGAAATTCATTCATACGAAATTAAATATGTGATAGAATGTTACAATTCGGAAAGTAAATGTGATCAAATGATTATTTAAGAAGGTTTACGAAATGTTTAATGTTTAGATTTTTTTCCTACGAATACAAAATGCATACAATCAACTTAATTCAACTTAAGCCTGAATTATAGTTTTTTGAATCCAAGAAGTAATACTATTTTATTGCAGTTTCTGGTCTCGCTGTAGGATGGTTAATGCCTGCTGTGCGCATTTCCTACACCTGGGTTAATAGACCTTTTACCATCCCGTAGCAACCCCACAGGAATGCTGCAAGAGCTCTATAAAAATGTGAATTGCACAAGACGACGCTATGCTGAGAACTTATTTGATTGCATGTAACCGAATAAATGAATGGCTGTCCCTTTCTGCTGTGTGTAAACCACTACTCTGTCTCTATGCGTATGCACACGAGCAGTGCAGTAATTTCTGGGCAACCATGCGTAACATCATGACATTAGAAATTTAAACACGTGAAGCTACTCTTTTAGATGAATTAAACTTTCGTGTTTGTTTACAATTATTACATCTAAACAGAGGCAAAAGGTGACACATAAATCCTCCAGGAGAGTTAATACTATAGTTGGATTAATATGCTATTGTGTGGGATTTTGCCGTTGCGCTATATAGACCCATATTCCTGGGTTGTATCGTGTCTTGATCAGCATGATATGCGACGTTTCAACCCACATGCCAGGAGCTTCACTTCCTGAAGAATCCCCCAGCATGTGGTGCAAAACATCGAGCATCATCCCAATCACTATGTGGTATGGACCCGGCTGTTCCAGTACCGATGCAGCGGTACTGGAACAGCCGGATCTATACCGCTGTCTCCAGCGTTCCTCCCTCTCTCCATCTCAACATGCCGCTTCCCACATCAGTGGCATCATCAGGCGTCTCCAACGTGGGAGGTAAAACGTCAGAAGAGAGGAGGAATACTCGAGCTGCGGCCATGCCGACAGCAGCAGCTCTTGAAAATGATCTTCACACATTGAGCTGTCGATACAGGTGCAGGACAATTGCAGGTAATGGCTGATTGCCGTATGTGGCAGCAGTGGAGGTGTTCCGCACGTGTGGCTGGGGGGGGGTGGCATTTACGTCCGCGCACAGCCTCGCGGGGAGCCGCGTGGCGGCACCACCGGCCAGACACTCACGTCAGTGATCATCTTCCCGCGCGTCTTGTTGCGCTCGCGGTGCGTCGCGCGCTTGAGCCGCTGCTGGAGAACGCGCTCGCGGGTCGTGCGGTACTCGAGCGCGAACTCGCTCACAATGCGACAGAAGCGCGTGACGCTCACGTCGCGGATGGAGTAGGGCGCATGTCCGATGTACAGCATGAACGCGTGGAACCTGGCGTCGGGAGAGAATCGGGCGGGAGTTCGTATCAGACCGTCGGCGTGTTTGGTCTTTGCGCCGTGGTGCCAGACGATCATTTGATAGTTTGATTGATAATCTCGCTATAGTCTGTGATAGCGCCATGTCTGCAATTTCCATTTGATCACAATAGCATAAGAATCCCTGTTAGAACCGCATAACAACGTGGAAGGGTACCATCTGCAGGCACATAAATGTGGCGATGCGCCACTTTAATGTGCAGCATGCCACATCCACTTGCCTTGTGCTGTACTGTTCAGAGAAGCTCTTTATAGCAATTCTTATACATCATCGAGCTGTGATGAATCAACATCAATATGGAAGATGTCAAGTCCTCAAGGAAAGGAAGTGTGGACACACCTGTTGACGATTCTGCGATGCACGATTTTCAGGATGATTATTCGCTCGGCACAGTCTCGAAGGAACTCTGACATTTTAGTTTTGAGCACGGGCTTAGTTTCGTGTTTTGCAATGGCCTTCAGGTGGTCCCAGGACGCACGGCACCGCCGCTCCATCTGGCTCAGGTTCTCCTGCACCTGATCGAAGTCCACCTGAACAATGGCAGCACCAGCAATTAATTAGTCTCCATCTCGGGCACTTTCATCTCTCTTCAATTTCACTCACAAGCTCCACCTCCAAACCCCCTCCACCATCCTATCAGATCTCATTTCTCCACCCCATATGACACCACACCCGATATCAATCCAATTGGCTGAGAGCATTGGTAGGTCATATATGTTATGGCAGTACAGCAAGTTGGTAAAATTCCTATGTAGTTTTGCTAGTTATCTGCTCATATTCGTACTTATCCATAGGTACTCTTCTGAAATACAAAGTGCCAGTAATATTCCCAAAAGGGCATCAGGAAACAATCTATGTCAAAGTGGTCACATCAACAAAAACGTAATCTACATTAGACGGTAGAAGAACGTGCTACACGCTCGGAACAAGATCGCTGTAGGCCGGGCATTCTGCTAGCAATGACGATGTCTGCTGAGGGACGCCGACGGGCTGGCACCACCGCCAGACATTGTAGGGTACAGGGAAGCGATGCTGCATTGCTGTTGGAGTGACCTTGGCAGAGCGTGTGATGGCGCCGATCTCAGAGTACAGGTCGGTCGTATCCGGGAACTTCTCCACAACCATGTTGCACACGTGGTGCAACAGGGACTGCTTGTGCACCGTGTCCTTCACCTCTGGAACCTTCTCCAGGTAGTACAGCTCAAAGCCCTTAGCCTGCGCCGTTGTGACCGGGAGGAAGAAGTGAAAGTAAGCCGGTACGGTCTGGCACGGCATGTCAGTAAGAAAGTGGCAGAAGCATTCAGTACAGTGCAGGTGGGAAAGGGTGTTGTGATGTGACGGTACCGGTATGATACTTAAGCTACTTTTTCACCCATGCAAGGAGGTGAGGCGAGGTCTCGGCACATGACAAGAATTTGGTGTTACGAGGAACCGATATGGCACCCTGCATGATGACTCGTCAGCTTCCCTCTGAAGAGATTTCCCCTTGATTGCTCAGCCTAAACTGTCCTTAGAGATCTCAGTTGATCTGGTCAGATGGCACCATGGTTGAAACAATGACCTCCAAATAACGAAGGAGGTAATTTTAATTCCCCGTTGATAACTCATCAAGATGCCATCTATTTTTAGTTTTGATTATTGCCTTAATACTTAATAATGCTCCGGACATTGTGCATTTGTTTGACACTTTACATAGTGTAATTATGTAGGTTTTCACGGCTCGATGCATGATGACGTGTGAGGCGAAAACGTTGCGAGGAGAGGAGAAGGAGCGATCGACGCGGCTGTCCCAAGAGAGGAGTTTTTTGAAGCAATCATCACTTTGCGTACTTTACTCTCATGCCTACAAACGCATCGTTTTGTTTGCTGGGTGGAACATGTGATACAAACTGTAATCAACTACCTTTTATCCTGATGAATGTCGAAGCCCCTCTCACACGCCCTCCCCCCTAACCCGCCCTCTGACATCCTGTCCCCAGAAGCCTGGAAACCCCCTAAGTTAACTTAGCCAATGATGCTAACAAAGTCACCAAACCCCACCCATAATCTCCCATTCAGTGGCACACGCAGGAAGAGAGCAGTGGAAACATTTCCCCGACGATTACCATATTATCCCATAAGTCGAGCAATCACAACCATCAGTTACTTAAATAACTGGAGAGACTGGCTCGGGTCACAGGCAACTGTCGTTGGAGAGACTACGTTCCCACTCACGTTTGAGCCATTGAGGAAGTTGCCCACGGCAAGCAGTGTGGTGAGGATGCATTTCAAGGTGTGATTCTTCTCCACTTGGTCCATCCCCTCCTTGATGTCCTGCAGAGGCTCAGCCACTTCCTGTGAGAGGCACAGACACGGGAAGGTGTGGAGATCAAAGTTCGTGCTTCACTTGTGTTCAAGGGTGAAAGTAACATCCCTTTCCTATCGCATCACAACCCAGCTTCCCACCTGTTACTGTATTGAATGCTTAAGCAAGCTTCGGTACAAGCTTGCTTTCGCCTCTGTGCTGGTGTTTCAAAGCGAGCGGCACCCAGTGATGATGACTGTTACACACCTTTAGTCGTAGAAAACTTACTGTATTCATTGTTGATACTGAGTGTGCGGGGCACTGCATCAACAACTAAACGTTATCTTGATGATTGCTTCGAAAAGCTGCTCTTTCGGGCAGCTGCGTCGATGGCTCTCTCTCCTCTACTCGCGACGTTTCGCCTCACACGTTAGAGGCAGGGGCGGCACGGTGGCCCAGTGGTTAGCGCTGACGCCTCACAGCAAGAAGGTCCCGGGTTCGAATCTCTCGGCTCGGGTGCCTTTCTGTGTGGAGTTTGTATTCCTGCCTTACGCCCTGTGTTTCCGGGATAGGCTCCGGCTCACCGTGACCCTATATAGGATTAAGCGGTTTCAGATAATGAGATGAGATGGGAGACGTTAGAGGCATCCTCAGGCACAGTATGTGTGTGTAGTGCCTGTTGCTCCTTTATATATATGTGGGTACTATGCATGTGTTGAGTCATCTTTTGTTGTGGAAGTCTACATCTGAATCACATTAACATTAATTTCCTTATCTTATTCCCACCCCCAGAACTGCAAAGCAATCATCATGCATCGAGCCGTGAAAACCTACATCATTACAAACGTTATCTTTATCTCTGATTTTTTAAAAACTCAAGTGGGTTGCAATACTTTGTATAAAATTCTGTATTTATGTAACAGTGATACTATGAGCTGGAACTGCTCGTCATTATTCAACACCTGCAAATCAATACATATTTAACATGTTCGCTTTATAAGTTTGCAATTAAGTGAAGTTTAATTATGTTCAAGTTAGAGAGTGTCTACCTAAGTAACATAAGGTTACTCATTTCCATTGGTGTAAATTCCACATCCCTGTGATGTGGGCAAGTATATCCATACACTGCTGACTTCCTCACCAAATGGGACTCGGGATTGGAACTCAGACCGTTTTTACTGAAGCTAGAAGGAACTCCTGTGCTACGTAGCTCTTTATAACAGTTGGCAGTGGGAGGTAGGGTAAGCAAGTTACAACATATCAGGGTACCAAAAGTAATTGAGTCAGGACAATTAAATAAGACGGCATGTCTTTGAATCCAGAAAACAACCCACGCTGACACAGGATAAACATATTAACTACACACTGAATGATACAGGAGCTGGGAAACAAACTCAGGACCTGATTGCTGTGAGGCAACAGCTCGAGTGACCATGCCACCATTGCCGACTCATAACCTTTCCGGCCACGGGTCCCTGGCACTTCCGCCGAGTCACATGGCCGGTTACACTCCGCACACGCATCCCACAAACCTTCTCCATTGTCTCATAGTCGAGCTTGAAGGCCCAGAGCTGGAGGCGAGCGGAGAGCTCGCTGATGGAGGACAGCGTGAGGAGGAACTGCTCCGCGGAGCCAAGCGGCACGTCGGGGTTTACGAGCTGTGCCTCCGTGATCTTCTGCTTCTCCTCCTCCGTGGGGACCATGCTAAGCAGTTTCTGCACAGGCCGCCATCGTCAGTACCATGGGGACCATTGACACGGCCACAAGAAAGTATTGCCGGCAAGACAGAGCGGCACGTGGCGATCAATTAATTCTTGGAGGTTTTCCCAGCGCAATAATAATTTTAATTACTTAGCGAATTTCACCCGACGGTCACAAGGCACTGCATGCAGGTAAAATAAAAATGCAGCATGAGAATTGCTGTCAAGAGCTGCTCTTTGTAGCCGTTACGAAGTAACAGCCTTGTTGTCCATGCATCTTCACCTCTATGCCTTCCTTGTTGAGTGCGTATTCGTCGAAGTTGAGGATGGCTGTTTTGATCGTGCGTGGGGGTGGAAGGACGGTGAGGCCGATGTTGATCGCATTACTCCGCTTAGAGTCCAGCACTATGAGCTCCTGCCGCTTGCCGTCCGTCGTGCTCCTCTGAAAGGATACAAAGTTTGTAAGCAAGTGTAAATCTTGCGCTGTGGGCATGAAGGAGAAGGCACATCCGTAATGTAACGGAACCTCCTCTGAGGCCGCCGTTCTCAACGGGTGGGTCGTTTACAGCCTACCCATCGGTGGGCTGTAAGCCCACCCATCGGTGGGGTGTAAACGCCACCTAGTGGTCCGGGAGAGACAAGACCCAAGTGGAACTTGAAGTGCAAACATTTGAAAACTCCTACTCTAATGTCTCTCTCTCCCAAGGTACCATATCCTACGGGATGTTGGTGACAATGGTCTTCCACAAATCTCTGCTCTTTGAACGTCTAAGAATGTCTATTGTTGATATGTGCATCCATCTCGAGAGACTCTCGACATAAATCAGTCTCCATCGTCCACGAACTGTCGTTCCTTCAACTTTTCCAATTATAAGCAGATTTTAAATTTCTTCTTTCCTCATAATATGCCCGAGAAAAGTATACAACACAAAAAATTATTGCTTATTTAACTACAGATAACATCTAAAAGACAGGGTCCTTCTGTGTAAACATCTGAGGGTTGAATACCATTCATTAAAGCTGGACTGACTGCTGATGAGACACTGAATGTGGAAACCGGTTCAGAATGTGCCTTTTCATGAACGATGCTTCTGTAATTACAACCTCCCTATAAACTGCGTAGCTGAATGGATGTGTACAAATGCGTCTTCTTTTTTATGTGGAAGTACAGATATAAGGAGGCAAATTGTCTGTTATCTTATTTTCAGACTTGAATGTGTAATTTCCGACTATTTTTTCTCAATATTTGTTTATGACCTCTGTCTGCTCTCAAGAAGATCCACTGCCCAACACATTAGCCTACTGCTGTATATATTTTCATCTAACATGCAAAAGTAAAGGTGCACTCATGTTACTGCTAACAGAAGGGCCTCCCTATAGGGAGCTCGAGAGAGCTCCTGCAGAGGAAATATGACCTACACTTGCATGCCAACCAACACATTCTGGAAGAAGTGGGTGCACCCATACTTTACCTAATGCACATCAACCTGCTGATTGACAGGTGTTAATGATCATTGTAATTACCATAAGGCAGTTTAAAGCAGTAACAACGGAATGTTTTGTATCCTTACATGTGCTGGCTGACGCTTACATCTCGTTTATTAGCTGATTCATTTTGAATGCTTTACTACAGTGGAGGCAGTGATGCAATGTTAGATGTTACTCAGAGGACAGTCCTGGTCAGCACTGGTGTCATGTGTCACTGCACACACTGCACTGGTTACTTACCATAACATGACATAATTTAGTTGATAACAGATGTCAGGCAGCTGTACCTCACTTAACCCATGTATTATTGCATGGGGGGGTGAATGTAGGACATTTTAGAACATGGCAACATTGACAAACAAACATAATAGACCACATAAGTTGGCATCACCGTTGAAATTGCAAATTTGAAGAATGACGGACTAGCGAATTATGTAAACGCGTGGAACAACAGCCCCAACCATCGTGCTATGACACCGTAGTGACAGCGTTCATCGTGAATGGTAGCACCTTCGTGATAAGTCATGCATTTTAAGAATTTGTGTTTGCATGCGGGCGGCGCGGTGGCGCAGTGGTTAGCGCTGACGCCTCACAGCAAGAAGGTCCCGGGTTCGAGTCTCTCGGCTCCGGTGCCTTTCTGTGTGGAGTTTGCATGCTCTCCCCGTGTCCGCGTGGGTTTTCGCCGGGTACTCCGGTTTCCTCCCACAGTCCAAAAGCATGCTCCTGGATAGATTGATTGGCTCGCAGACTAAAATTGTCCCGCAATGCCCGGCGATGGACCGGCGTCCCGTCGTCGGGTGTATTCCTGCCTTACGCCCTATGTTTCCGGGATAGGCTCCGGCTTCACCGTGACCCTATATAGGATTAAGCGGTTTCAGATAATGAGATGAGATGAGGTGTTTGCATGCTCTCTCTCTCTCTGTTCTGCATGAATTTCCTCCTGGTTCTCTGATAACATCTAAAATAGGACGCAGTGTCTGAAGGGTGGGCGGTGGCTAACCATGTGGCTGCCTCACCCCTCTGCACATTTCTCGTTCTCTAGTTCTCTCTTCCAATGAATACCTTCAACAGTGAATGAATTAGTGCCACACGTACTAAATCATATTCATTATATTATTATTAAGTGACTAATATCGAATGCACTTATGAGCTGACATGCATGTCGTGTAGCAAAAAAGTCAGCCTTACATGTTAAACACAATTGGGTGAAAGGATTCTACACACGTTTGCAAAGGCATTTTCATGTTACTATGTTGTCTCTCCACACATTTTCACCAGATACGGTTCGAAAGCTGCATTTCCTTAATAAATAATGTTTGTCAGTACTTCTCAGTAGTTCTCTGAAAAATATAGTCGACAAACACAGTACATAACCATATATATAGCCATATATACAAAACACTACAAAAAACTGATCTAATTACTCATCCTGTGGATGGCATATCACTTACGCATCTTTTCATCTTTATTTTCACTATATCTGTTCTATTTGCACTATATTTGTTATCATTACAGTTGTTGTTCTTGATTGTGCCTTGTAATTGTTCCCTCCGACCCCCAGCTTAGCTTAACTTGTAAATATTATAATTGTTAGTACTTTTTTAGTATTTTGTTTTATCCTAGCATTTTTAAACCCTTGTGGTTGTGTTTCAATCCTTGTATACGCCAACACTGGGGTCTGAGAGAAACGGAATTTCGGTACTCTATATGTCCTGTACATATAGGAGAATTGACAAAAAAGTTGAAATGTGTGTGTGTGTGAATATGTAGCCGTAAATGACGTTTTGATTTTTATGCCTGTTTTGTCGAGTATCATAAAGATCGTGCTGTGAGGCCTAGATAAAAAATATTTTAATTTACAAAGGTGAGGAGTGTCGATTACCATTGGGAGCCTGGATTCAGTGCTGGAAAGTTCACGCTCCCAGGGCAGAGCTATGCTCTCTGCACACGGTAATTACTGGAGATTTACAGACAATAATGCAGGGCTTACTATTGCCAGTTTAAATGGCCGCTCTCCAGGTTGACCCAGGTTGGCTGATTGCTCCCCAACGTTGGGGATATTGGCACAGAATTTTATAAGCAATGACCTGCCTGACACCAACCTTATTTTAGTCGGGGGAAGGGAGGGGGGGGGGTCTTCTGATCGCTATTTGTCTGGAACCCTAGCAGGAGCACTGAACTCCAAGTGACATAACTTCGGGCTCAACTGAAAACACACAAACCCCTCAAACCACGAGAAGGAAACTACCCATGGGAACCATGCGCTGAGTTGATCTCTGATGGAGATTTGAACTTATGACCTTCCGGCTGTGACCTGAGCACACGACAGTGGTGATCTCTCTTTTATTTTGTGGAGACCTCTCAACCCGACGATGCTGATGATGACCGTGACGACGCCACTGAGATGTTGCCAACCTTGGTGACAGGCAGCTCCTTTGACTTGGACTCGAAGAGGATCTCCAGCTTGTTGGTGTCCACCTCGACAGGGTCCAGCGAGGCCCACAGCGAGCTCTTGCCGTAGCGGTGGTTGCGGTGCTGCCACTCCGTGTGCCGCACCTCGCTCCAAAACAGCCGAACAGTCTTCTTCTTCTTGAGCGAGTGCGCGAGCGCCGGAGAACCGGGCCCACCGGGCATGCCGTCGCGGCCCTGGTGGGACGGCGACGCGAACAGTGGGGGCGGCGGCAGGATGAGGCCCACCAGTGCGGAGGATGGGGACGGGGCAGAAGGTGGGCAGCCCGGGGGTGGTGGTGGTGGGAAGAACACGGAGGCCATGGACGGGAAGACGGGCGGCGGAGGAGGGAGTGACACACAGTCGCCTGTGCGCAGCAGCAGGTTGTCGAAGTCCAGCATGTCCACGTCGTCCTCCTCGTTCAAGTCCGTGAAGTCCATGTCTGCCGAGAGACGCACGTGGTCGATTGACCAATGCCGACTTCAAGAGGCACTCATGAAGATGAAGATTACAATGTATAGCGCAAATGCTATGCCTGGTCATGGATGATACACGGATACGGAGACACGAAAAATCACACGGAGAGAAGGGCTGTGGTGTCAGCCAGTCACTGAGCCAGTGCCGACCTGCCACACACAGCTTTTCGATATATATATTAAAATGCTCTCAGCCAATTCATTAACGAGTGGGGTTTTTTAGTCGTGGGAGTAAATGGACCAAGCCAGAGAAAACTCATACAGAACAGGGGGGAACACACACAATCCACGCAGAAAGATGCCCAAGGCGGGAATCAAACCGCCTCGGGCAGGACTCTCTTTCTGTAAGGTGGCGATGCTACCACTGTGCCACCACCTCTCTCGCTCCTGAGTGACACTCCACACCACGGTGTCATTTGCTCAATGTGTTGAAGAAACTTTCACCTCAGCCTACACCCATCAGAGCCGTTGTACTGATGTAGGTGTCACCACGGCTCAGTGTTTGAGAATTGCTCTCCATAGCTATCGTTTTGCGATAGCTGTATCGAGCGTTCCTTCTATCTCCTTCAAGCTATGTTTCGCCTCGCACGTTGGAGGCATTATTGTGAATCTATCCCAAATAACAACCATGCAGAGTTGGAGGTACTACCACTTAGACATCCGATAATGCCTCCAGCATGGGAGGCGATAGCATCGCGAAGGACAGAGAAGGAACACTCGACACCGCAATCCCGAACCAACAGCCATGGAGAGCTGATCTCATCACAACCACTGCACGTGAGTGCTACAGCCGCCACTCACAGCTTCCAGCCCATAGCTGTAGAAGCAACAAACTCAAGAATACTCCATTTCAACTCTTAGGCCCGACCTTTTATGCGCAGCTCGTGGGTCTTGGCCAGCATCTGCTCCCACAGCTGGTCCGACTCCTTGCGGGGCGGTGGGGGGGCAGGGGGTGCCGTCTCTTTCTCGCTCTCTTCATCCTGCTCAGAGGAGACGCCACGGCCCAGGTGCTCGGCGAAGGCCCGCAGGCCTCCCGGTTTGTCTGAGACCGCATTGCGGGCCTGAGTGATGTCCCGGCGCGTGCCCCCCTCGGGTAGCGTGAGCGGCGACACCCGGCCCACAATGTCCTCTGTCAGCCCTGGGTGTTGACGAAGCAAATCACGGAAACTATGTTATTGGGGTGGCATGGTGGTGGGCTGAGTGGTGCAACTGCCTCGTGGCAAAAACGTCCTGGGTTCGATTCATAGCTCAGGTGACTTTCTGTGTGGCATTTGCACGTTCTTCTTGTGTCCATATGAGTTTGCGCTGGGTACTCCGGTTCCTTCCAAAATCCCAAAACATGCTCCGAGGTTAATTGTCTTGACTAAATTGCCCCTGGGGCCCTGAGATGTTGTAATTTACTAACCCGTTTCCAATCGACAATTGCTAAATGGTTAAATAAAACTGACTGACTGTTCAGTCTCTGCTTAATCATCAGAAGTCCTTGTTGAGGGTCACGGTGAAGCAAGATCCTGTCCTGGCAGACACAGGGCATAAGGCAGATATCTACCCGTGTATGGTAGTCCATTGCTTCATTGCCCTATGAAAAAAAAAACACGATGCCCAGATTCATTGTCCTGATTAAATTTCCCTCAGTGCCCTGAGATTCGCTGAGATATTATAACTGGCTTACCCCACTCCACTAGACAACTCTTAAAAAGAACTGTATAGCTCAATGGTTTCCTCTAGCTTAAAAAGAAAACTAACTTACTTACTAACATTGGAAGGTACTGGGAGATATATAATTAGGCCCGTTAACCTAGGCAGCAGGTATTTAGATGGTGGGAGAAAACCAGAGAACCCGGCTAAAACTGATATGACACTGTGCTTGGTTCTGCACCTCAATCACGGTCATTTATGTCTGAGAATAATTATGCACGCTACAAATTATATTATTATAATTATTGCTGTTGTATAACTGAGGGAGAAAGTGAGCGGCTCAATCCAGTTCTTGACAGAGATATGGACATCTTGCTGAAATGTTGAACATCATGCTAAGCACTTTTTTCGACCCTCGGGTAAAAGGCACTTTAAAAATGCAAATATTGTTAAAAATATAACAGATCTATAAACGAACGTGAGAGTATTATTTTATTATTAACATTCCTGCTTATAGCAAAACAAGCAGCCAAGATGTACCATACTTGGTTATACAACGGGGCTGTTCTTGCTGCGAGTCAAAATCTCAGCCAACGTCATTCATCGCACGATTGACCGGGTATTGATATGGGTAATGATTCATTCATTGCTCACCGTGCGGCTCATTTTTACTCAAATCCTCCGTCTCCTCTGCCATCTCCACGCGTTCAGAATTGGTGCCGTTACTCAAGCTCGATGGAGATACATGTTCGCTTGGCTCGCCACTCTCCTCCTCAATCGCTTTCTCCGTCGGTCTCTTCTCTGGACAGCGGGGAGCAACGGATAGCGTGTGAGCGCACAGACGTGTCCGCCAGGCGCACCCGGCTAACGAGTCAGTGCCCCCATATTCTCTCTTTCTAAGAATCCTACCACTGTCCTGCTACAAGATTGTTATTTTATAATAGCAAATGCTGCATGCGTGCATGATCCCTTTCATTAGCCCACATTACCTTTGAATGCCGTTAAATGTCTCCATTGTGCAGGGCCATAGCGTAGACATTTTTTATTTGATTTAATGTAGGTTTTCACAGCTCAGTGTATGGGAATTGCTCTTAAGAGCTGCTTATCAGCATAGCTATCTCCGGTATTCCTCATCAATATTGCGCAATGTTTCGACTTTTATGTTACGAGTCTGCCTTCTGAGGCTGCCGCCTCTAGTACCACTCACTCTATATGACAGACTCCTCCTTCAATGAGAACTGTTCTCCGTAGCTGTTCTTTAGGGATAGCCATGTCGAGTGTTCCTTCAGAAGGCTCATTAAAAGCCTGATGATTCCTCCAACGTGGGAGAAGAGGTGCCACCAAGGAGAGAGGAGGAATGTTCGACATGGCTAGCCTAAAAGAGCAGATCTTCAGAGCAGTTCTTATTTGTTCCGTTTAAAGCAAGCATATTGCTACCATCAGCCACTACGTGGCCATCCGTGGATGAGCCCCATGCACTGCATGTGTTTTTTTTTCATTTGCGCAAAACTCGGATCTGAAGAAACGCTTGATGATGAGCGGCCTGTCTCAACGCTCCCTTGGGAATCTCGACATGAATCCAATGGGCAGACTTCCCCAGGTGTGGCTGCACAGAATCGAACTTCTGAAGAAAGGGGCAGTTGCAAAGGCAGAGGGGATGGTTGTTTGATAGAATCTTCCTTAGAGAGAAATACAGCTCCTTGTAGCACTTGTTTCAACAACCCACCTTTACGTCTATGTCGAGATGTATAGGCGTGAGTACTATTCCAGACATGGTTAAGTGTTATTCTTAGGACTATATATAAATATAAAAAAATGTGCAGGGCCCACACTAAGATTTTAATGCAAGTGTCACCACGTAGCATTTTGAGCGTAAGCAAATTGCTTTCACTTATAGGTAAATGTATCCACAGCAAAAGAGAAATGACACAATCACGGTTTCAGATTTGTACGCGGCTCTAGTTTGCAAATTCGTACTCATTGATCGATTTTTGCCATATCAGTCCACACCTCTTCGCTAATGAGCTACCTGTACCTGTAAGGAGAAGCTAAGCATGTACGTGTCTGATTTATCCATTTCAAGCTTGGCTGTTCTTTCCGCAAATTTGTGTGCTTTTGTTTTTATCCCAGTTGCTCGACTTCCTGTCAAATGCGAAAGCGGTCACGAGGACGGCTCACGTAATGTCCTGATAAAAAATAATCACGGGAGGCAACGAAGCCTTCCTTCTTTGCGTCTTGGCGAAGGAAAGAAAATAAATGACCGTAAACGAAAACAATGACTTAAACAGGCCGGCGAAACGTGCACCTGGCTCCTCGTCGGCACGGTCTCGCTCGAGGGTGCTGCTCGCCGATGAGCTGCTGGAGGCTGAGCAGTTCTCCTTCTCATTGACGGCCTCATTCTCGCGCTCCTTAGCGCTCAGAGGAGTCGCTTCCTCTGCCACAGCTGCTGCGACAAACGAGACAAACGCTGCGTTGAGAATTTCTCTCCGCGCCCGCTCTTTCGGGAGGCATTCTCAAATGTCTAACGATGTCTCTGACGCCCGATGGTGTCTCTGTCACGGGGGGACAAAAGCCACGAGGGAATGAGAAGGAACACTCAATACGACTACTCTGAAAGAATAGCTAGGGAGAGCAATTATGATTTGTCGAACTGTGACAAACTTACATCAGTACCCACGCGACATTCTCTGTGCTCACTGACAAGTAAGATCCATGGCCAGGACAAACTTTAGGGTCTTTACAATGTGGCTCTGAAGTTCAGCTGATGGATGCCGTTGTCTCTGTGTCTCGCCTCTCCCCTTCCCCAAAGCCAACTCTACAATACCACAATATCTAGGGGTGGCTCAGATATGGGTGGTGAAAGTAACTTAACATCTTACTAGTAGGGTCGTATCGCAAACCCCCTCCCCACCTGTGCTGCACTGACTGCTTTGGCAACCTTGTTGCTGGTGTTCAGTACACGACTGTAGCGGCTTACTTTCAGCTCTGGGCCTGGGTGAGAGTGAGCCGTGCGATCGTAGAGTTGAGCAAGGCAGCTAAATACGCTAACTGGGTTGATAAGGTAACGTTGCCATGGAATTCCGGGCCAGACTCAGCTGCCCGGTTTATCAGTCAAGCCAGCTATATTTTCGGTGGCTATGGAAACACAGCATCTGTGTGGTACTCAAAAATTTGTTCTTTGTCAGCCCTGAGGTACAGTCTTATTTGAGTGAGGGTCACGGGAGTCAGTCCTGCAGTGATCAACTAATGAAACGTTGCTGAAGCTGCATAAGAGGTGATCGTAATAATATGTGACAGGTGCAGAGCTGTGGACATTGTGTAACTGGTTCCAGCCAGGAGTTATGGAACCTGTTGGGAAGGTTAATTGCAAACACATGAAGTCCCCAATATAATGTTGTAGTGTATTGGAGCAAATGCCAATAGCGAGACCCAAATGAAGATAATTTGGCTCACGAGACGGTGCTGGAGCCAGCATCACACCCGTTCATTGTTGGCTCTCCAACATTCACTCGTCCAAACTCCACCTTAGACCCATTTAAGGATGAGATGACATAGGGGAGGCTAAATATAGGTGCAGATACCACTTGGCACTGGTATTGCCTATTATCAGAAATCTAATTCGGGACGACTAGTTTCACACAGGTGCAGCATGGTGGCCCAGTGGGTAGCACTGTCGCCTCACAACAAGAAGGTCCCGGGTTCGAATCTCGGCTTGGGTGCCATTCTGTGCGGAGTTTGCATGTTCTCCCCGTGTCCGTGTGGGTTTTCGCTGGGCACTCTGGATTCCTCCTAAAGTCCAAAAAACATGCTGCTGCATAGGTTAATTGGCTTACAGATTAAATTGCTCACAGTGCCCGGTGATGGACTGGCGTACCATCGTGGGTATATCCCTGCTTAGGCCCTGTGTCTGCCGGGATAGGCTGCGGCTCACCACGACCCTGTACAGGACTAAACAGTTTCTGACAATGAGAGGAGATGAGTTTCACACAAACACACGTGAAGTTATTATTAATAATAATATATGTATTATTACTAGTAATGGGGCAGCAAGCTGGGGCCGTGGTAAGAGATGTGTGTCTCAGAAAGAAAGCCCAACCCTGGGTAGTTTGATTACTGCCTAGGGCACCTTTCTTTGTAGAGTTCCTGTGTTCATCTCCCATTCTGCATCGGTTTCCTCCGGATTCTCCGGTTTCCTCCCACAAAAAAGCACTCCTTAATTAATCGGCTGATAATACAATATATAAAAAGCAGTGTCTGGCGGTGCGCTGGTGGGCTGGCACTGGGTGACAGCCTGACTGACTACCTCTCCCCCCTCACCCCCCCACCTGCGGTTTCCTCACTACACCTCCGTATCCAAATCTCATCCATGACCAGGCATGGAATTTGCACGAGACGTTACAAATCGTATTATTATTATTTCTGTTGTCAACCCCCTGTTGGGCAAATGCCCCCCCTCCCACATGTTGTACCGGTCATATTACTTTACATTAACCCCCTTCAGCCAATATTAACATTTTATATATATATATATAAATTTAATGACATCCTTAGGGAACTTTAATCCCAGCCTCCTCAAATGTCACACGCCACGGGTATCTTGACGCTGCTGAGCTCAAAGGAACATATTTATCCTGGAACGCAAAAAGGTCGCAATAATTCATCTCCCTCACTTGATAGTAATGTTTTTTTTATATAATCCTTGTCAGAATTCCGAGATTTTTATTATCGAAATCTGTGGCCTCCAAGGTTCAGGCTAGTGGCTCATGGATCTTGGAGCATCTTCCATTAAGCAATAATAATAATTCCTTTCCCTGGGTGATGTCCTGGAGAGGTCCAACACAAACACTCACGCTCTTCTGCAGTCTCCTCTGGCAATTCCTCTGGCGTCTTCTTGGCGTCTGTGAGCCGCTGCGATGAGCAGGGGGGGCTGGACACGTGAGCGGCATGCGGCGGTGACGCCGCGGGAATGCCGGCAGGCGTGGCGGGCCTTGAGGAGGCTGGCGACGGCGCCGGCGATGGCGCAGGTGATTGCGATGGGGCCGGGGAGGCGAAGCACGCGGGCGATGCCAGCGACGTGGGAGACGAGCAGGTCACGGGCGACGGCGATGAAGTGGCGAGGAACCGGGCGGGCGACGGGGTGGGCGACGGGGCGGATGGTGGGGTGGGCGGCGGGGCGGGCGGTGGCGTGAGGGCCGGCGACTGCGAGCGAGTCGGCGACGGGGAGTACGAGACCAGGCGGGAGGACTCAGACGCCCGGACGGGCGTTGGAGAGGGACAGGCCAATGGTGTACCCGGGGACTGTGGTACCACGGTTGCGGGACCAGCATTGGCCGAGGGCGATTGCAGGGTGAGGTTCAGCTCCATCCGTACCTTGGCTCTGTTTCGCAGCTCCTTCTCACGCTCCTCCGCGGCGATTCTTTCCAGGTAGCGATTCCTTGGAAAGGAAGTAAAGGGCGTCAGCGAGAGCATACCACCTTTTTTTTCTGTTTTTGGCAGAAAATTGATGTTGTGATTTGGTTAAAAGTAAAAAATAAAGTCATATAATTTACGCCTGTTAATGCTTTCTCTTATATATAATTTTGTTAAGAGAATTACTTCACAGCATGTATTTCCGGTGACCAATTTACAATACACACACATGCTTGTGTTCATGCATTTGCACTCAAGCAGCCAATAACACGCCACTTGCCAGACAAGATTACAACCTTAAAATAAATATTTGCATGGGGTTACCAAAGTATAATTATTTGCAGAAAGGTGAATACATCTCAAAACATTATGAAAAGCCAACAAACACAACCTATGGTTAGTGCCCTGTAGAAAAATGAGTTTAACATTTGTGAAAGGCCCCATCTGCAAGAAAATATAACAAAACAAAGATTCCCTGTATAACCTTCAAATACTGTTGGGACAAGTACTATTAGTGAACACCTAATAAGATGGGGTAAGCATGCAAGCAGGTGGGTGGCACCAGCTGCTAATTTATGGCTGAGTTGACGTTCATAAAGCCCACGACCAGTTCAAATATTTGCCACCGTGATCGGTTGTGAGCGGAACTTAGTTCACCAGTTTCGAAAACAAGCGTGATAACCACTACACAGTCGCCAGCTATTTGCAATAGGAACAAAGATAACCAAAGATCCCCAGAGAGACTTAACATACTTTAGGATCAAGTGCTTGTTGGCAAGCACCTATAAATGCTGGCAGGGCACACATAGATGGGGTAGGTGGCCAGTACCAAGTCCAGCAACCTTTGTCTTCCTAGTGGGGGTATTTATTTACTGTATCAGGTGCTCATTTAAGGCTAAATCGACCTGGGGGAGGCCCAAAACCGTTTCAAATATTTCCCACTGTCATCCGTTATGAGCAGAAATAGAACTTAGATCACCAGGTTTGTCGTGTAGCTCGATAACCAATATACTGTCTCATTTGTGACACAAAGACTAATAGCCCACGTGTAAGATTAACAGACTGTCGAGTCAAGTGCTATTAGCAAGCACCCATAAAGGGTGAC
>JAZEWT010000011.1:22962598-22974151 GCA_036362905.1 Mordacia mordax
ACCATGCCCGGCCGCCTTTTGTCTCCCTAGTGGCGATGTTTACACACTCCACGTAGTCATTTGAACCCGACTCAGGGGAGGCCGAGAGCCAATTCAGATAATCGTTACTTTGGCGGCCGTGGGTGGGATTCGAACTCGTGTTGCCGGGATCGTAGCGCAAAGCACTAACCACTATGCTGCCCTCTCCCCTAATTAACCCTAACAAGGCAACCAGCTTCAAACAACAATCTCACCCTAAGTGACATACATGTTACTTATGCTCTAAGCACTAGAAACACTTTTTTTTGGTCAAATGCAAGAGTTATAATTTTCATTAATAATTCATCTCAATGCCAATTATTGTTAAAACGGGCATTTTGACAGAGTAAAAATTCTCTATTCGTCAAAAATACAAGAAACAATTTTACTCTGGCAAGAATATAAGGAAAATATGATGTTACGTATTTATATTGCTAATTTCATAATTAGTGGGTAAATTTGACAATTGTACCATGACACGAAACAAAATGTTTTCCTACCAAACCAAATGACATCATTATTTCCATGTTAGCCTCTGACGTGAGGGGGTATCAGTCAGTGAGATTAAATCGGTTGAAGCCATACAGTCTACCCTTCGTTGACAAGTTCGACCACTGTCTTATAATTAATATTTTGAAATGAAATCTAAATAAAATCCAATGTGTCTAAATGTTTATATCCAATGGTAAGAATTCCACGTCCCCATGGTAGGATGAAGTCCTTCATTTAACAACTAATGTTGCATTCCCACAAAGCGTTAGGCGTGTATTAACCCTGTAGTGGAGGATGTACTGAGTATTCCGCGCAAGTCTGACTGGTGTTTTTAAACTCACAACCTTTTAATTCTGAGTTGACATCTCAAACCACAATCCCACCCAGCCGCTCTTCTAAAAACAACACTCATACAACGAACTTGAAAACACCTACAACGTGGGAGGCCGAACGTCATGAAGGATGGACAAAATACTCGACACGGCTATCCAGAAACAGCGGATTTTGAGAGCAATTCCCATACAACTACCCAAAAGCCACCGAGTCTGCACGACGTCCCCCAACTCAGGTCCTTGATGGATTTGTTTCCCAAACGCGTGCGAGCACCGAGCGAGCAAGCACTGCCACCACCACCATACCTGACATCCCCGTCATCCCGGCCGTTGGCTGTGCTCTGACTACTGCGCGACGACTGCGAGGAGAGTGCCGGTGAGGGCGGCGCGCTCTGCGCCGTGCCGTTCTCGAACGCCGAGTCTGCAGCCGTGAGGTCCGCCAGGCCGGGCGGGAGCGCCACCGCAGGGGAGAGGGGCGACGTCGGAGAGTGGCCCTTGCCCACCGAGTTGTGGCGCCGGCTCCGTCGCCGCTCGAGGCCACGCTTCTCCCCGGTGCCTGAGCCAGTGCCGCCGCCACCTGTCAGTGACGTGCGGCGCCGCTCCTTGCGGCAGCTCGCCGGCGTGGCCGTGCCAGAATCGGCATCACCGTCCTCCAGGCGCAGCGCCACCTGTTCAATGCGAGAATCAATCGCCCTGATAAAATTTTGCACGGTTTCCAAAGATGTTGTGCCACTCCCCGCTGGACAACTGTTAAAAGAACTGCATAGCTCAATGGCTTTTTCCAGTTGAGATAATAAAAATAAAAATGACTGACTACAGTTCCGTATACTCAGTATATTGCAACACATTGTAATCCTTAAGTGAAAGGAGCTTTAGAAATTCAAATATTACTATTATAGAATATTATTCACATTAATCAGGATTGGCTTTGTTTTAGCACCGAATAGTTTATTTTTCATTAACTGGGTGAGAACTGGAGAGAGCAGGATTGTTTGATTTGCAAGAGTGATCTGGGGTAGTAGGCTCCCAGTTTGGAGTGATGATCGCTCTGTACAATCACAATTGATCACTTTGTGTGTACCCGTGTTGCTGTAGGCTTTTGAAGCTCGATGCATTCTGCGTGTCGAGTATTCCGCCCCCTTTTGCAAAGGGGAGACAGGGCTATCCCGAAAGAGTGGCACTCGACAGTAATTCTAATTTGAGTATATTATAAAAAAAAAAATTCGCTTAGGTCAGGTAAAAAAAAGTGTTATAAACCCTCCTCCATCCAACACAGCCAATCAGTAAGGTTTTGTCACATGAACAGAATGTTCCAATTCTTTACTATCTTAGCACACCGGTGCATTGGACAGCAAACGCATAACATTCAATCTCTGTGCTGAGAGAGTAAAGCATTGGCGTAAAGGAGAACTGGCCATTTCGTTCACGTATCAAAACCTTACCGATTAGCTGTGTCGGGTGGAGAATGGTTTACAAAACATTTTTTACGTGACCTAATCCCAAAAATGAATTTTAAAGATAACATTGGTCATGAAAACCTTCGTGTTAAGTTTGTGACTTTTTTTTTTACTGTTTGGAGTTTTTGTGTGATCTCCCCGTGCCCGAGTGGGTTTTCGTCCAGTACTCTGTTTTCCTCCCACTGTCCAAAGACATGCTGCTGCCTGGATTAACTGGCCTGCTGAGTAAATTTCCCCAAAAAGTGTGCCCTGTGATGTACTGGCATCACATCCTGGATATTCCCCTGCCTTGAGCCCTCTGTCGGCCAGGATAGGCTCCAGCCCCCATGACCATATACAGGATTCTGTGGGTATTGATAATGAATGAATGTGTTTATTCAGTTCAAACCAAAATCAATATCAAAACAAAACTGATCCAGTACATGTTTATAATAATAATAATAATACATATGTTTGCGGTTCATAGGATAAAGCTCAGCCAAACCTGGAGGCCAGTCATTGAAGTCAGTAGTGCATAGATATAGAGCTCTGGGGTGTGGACATGGGAGGGGGACCACCAGGGGTTTGGGAGTTTCTTTCATGAGACGCAAATTAGGGAATTAGTCACAGATAAAGCAGGAAGGGGTTATTGCAATTCCGGGGTGTGAATAGGACAAGGAGATTAGTGTTAATATGATTCAGGGTGTAGACCCCATACAGCAGAAATGACTCAACACATACATAGTACTCACATATGTATAGGAGAAACAAACACGACACACGCACACTGTGCCTGAGGATGCCTCTAACGTGTGAGGCGAAACGTCGCGAGGAGAGGAGAGGAAACGAACGATGTGGCTGTCCTGAGAGAGCAGCTTTTCGAAGCAATCATCATGCATCAAGCCGTGAAAACCTACATCATTACTGTTGATGCCATGCCAACAGAAAACGTCATCAACAAAAGACGTCGGGCAAACGTGCTGCATGCTTGGAACAACCTCGCCTGCATGGCGGGTACACTGCTAGTCCATTTAATAACTGCAAGGGAGACAAGCACTGCCGAGGCTGGCATTGAAGTGAGCTGCCAAACGGATGGAAGCGGTGATTGAGCAAGAGAGTGCAAGAGAGTGAGCAAGAGCCAGCGAGCAAGAGCAAGAAAGTGACAGAGCGACAGATTAAGAGATTAAAGCGAGACAGCAAGCGAGCGAGGAGTGAGAGGATGGGCAAGAGATTGAGCACAAGAGCGAGCATAAGAGCGACAGAGTGAGAGTGTGCACGAGTGAGCGAGAGAGTGATCCAGCGACAGAGAGTGAGCGACTGAGTGACTAAAGTTAGCGAGACAGTGAGAGAGTCAGAGAGCGAGCGATCGCTGCCACCTAGCCTCTCACCTCGTAGATGTTGAACTGCTCGGCCAGGTCGAGATCACCGCCACGCTTTGCCAGGTGCCTCTGCGCAATGGCTTCCATCCCTTGCTCCTCGAGGCAATCCGTCACATCGTAAAACGTGTCTTGGTCTGGAAGAGCTGCCAGGGTCTTAATTAAAGAGAAAAAAACACAGTCATGCCAAGTCTGCACATCAATAACGCTGTCCGCCCTACTTATGCGTTTAACTCGGTGACACATAGCAGAACTTTTAAGCTTTTGCCCCAATTGCAAAAAAAAGCATTGGGACTCAGCACTGACACTCGCTTTCATTGCAGGCCATTGCCATTCCATAAGAACCAGTTGAGCAAAACTTGACAGCCTGATGGAGGGTTATAGTGAAAAAAAAACACGTTACACCTGCACGATCTAACCCAAACTCATTATAAATCATAATATTGTCCGTGAAAGCCTATGAATATAATTAACCAGATCAGCTTTAATAATGTTGATATTTTGCTGCAACAATTTCACACAGACAGGTTCTATCGGAAGAGAGATGAGCGCCGATTTGGATTTATCTCGACGTTTCTTAATTAATGCTTAGCTATGTTCTACTGCCTATCACAGTCAAGTGCAAGGTCATCAAGTCACCCGCACACACAGAATTTAATAGCTCCAGCTAACAGTAAGGAACACTGCGCTAAAAATATACCGATAAAATATAAAATAAAAGATTGAAATCTCCACAGCTCAACAGCGGAACTAAAACGGAATTGGAATATCAACAAAGGAATGTTTTACTTGCATTCCTTCTTCCATGTTAACTATAGCAGCAATAAACTAACCTTTATTAAATTTCTTTCTAAACAAAGTCTTCCCCTGTCACGGGGGGCTTTTAACCATATTTCTCCTTTCTTGTCATTGTAGGTCAGTGAAGACGAGAACCAGGACTTCTTCAGATATTGCACTAATGATGTTAGCCATGGCCAGCAAAATCCAACTCTGCTCGCTCCCTTTAAGCCCGGTGCTCCATTGCAACCTGCCATGCACTATAAATTCCGCTCCCATTCGTACACATTCACAGAGTCAGGCTGCACCAGCGATCTAGCACGTTATGACGTGAGGTCAGTCCGTTTGGCCCGCATGAGTTCAAACGCGGACGCTCGCAAGAGCACGGTCTCCGCTGAGGGTTCCGCAGCCAGCCCAGACAGGCCGGCGCTCGCACTGATTGTCGATTTTCACGTCTCCGTGCGTTCTGAGTGCTTCCCAAAAGCCGCTCTTTCAGAGTAGCCACGTCGAGCGCTCCTCCTCTCTCCTTCACCATGTTTGCCTCCCACGTCGCAGGCACCATCGATACACCCGAGGATACTTCCGACATGGGAGGCGGATCGTCATGAAGGAGAGCTAAGGGATGCTCGACACGCTATTCTGAAAGAGCAGCTCTTGAGAGTAAGTTTGAAGCTAGTGAAAAAATGCATTGAAAGGATTCTCGTGGCAAGGTTTAAACCTTGCTACTGGGATCCCTTGTGAAGAGCATTCGGAGGTGGCAGTGAGAGGGAGGGGGTTGTTGACGTTGGCAGTGATGATGGGTTCTGACTCGTGGCTTGGAAAGTAACCAACCAGAAGCGTCCACGTGCTGTAAAGTTCGAGATTTGTTTTGTCCGCCGTCTCTAAGCCACTCACATCTGATGGTGCATATAGCCACATAGTGATGTTTTGGCCTGTTGTGCTTTAACGATGAAGCCTCGTTAATTCAACGTTACATGTTCTTTATCCCCAATCTGCTGCTACTCAGCAAGAACAGACGTACCATGTGGCCTGTTAATTACTACGCTCACAGCCAGCATCCGGAGCTGCTAATGCACAGTTTTCTGGCAATAACTGCGTGTCTCCATCAAATCAAAACAGGCAGCACTATGTAGTTTGTACTGAATCACATAGCTCTAAAAAGCTATTCATAGGTCCATGTAGTTCATAAACATAATATAGTCCCAAATGTAACGTCAATATATTGTGATAGTTGTCCATTCTTCACTTTTATAATTTAATAATACCTTGTTCAGCAGTGTCATGGCATAGACAAGCAATTCCGTGTCAATGCCATCTTTCTCATTCAGGATAGCCAGAATGTTGGACCATGGCTTAATTCCTGCAAAAGAGACAAGAATCAGAGACCAGAAACCCACTGCAAAGCAATTTCATCATATTCACTCATTTTTAATACACTAGAAGGCACTCTAGACAGTCCCTCCAAACGATAGCTTGGCCTATTCTTCAACGCAATGGCCAGACAGTTGGGAAGAAAGGTGAGTATAACAATTCATCACACCACATGTAGTCTGCTGATCAGCTGCCCATTGCGTACTCAATTACTCTGCTCTCTGGACAGGGGCAAGAGGATTTTAGAAACGTGCTCATTATTTAACTGCTGTGCTGAGAGACTGAACTCGTCAGTAATTTCTTGTATAAGCTGGCAGGAACCGTTGGGCTAAGTATCTCTTTTTTACAGTTGTCCAGCAGGGATGCATTAGCAAGTTACAACATCTCAGGGCACCAGGGGCAATTTAGTCAAGACGCTTAACCTAGGCAGGGAGAACATAATAACGCTATCACACCAATATGCTGCCCCTACGGTGAGCTCAATTGCAAATCCAGTGTGATGACATTACACGATGGGAGCCCCTTTTATTTTTGACGGCTACATAAACACAGAGTCTGATGTCTCAGAATCATTAAATATGCTACTGAACCTTAAAATTTTAACCAATAAGCATCCCATCTTTCTTTGAATGTGTGCTTTTGAATAAGAAAAAAAACGTCTTCGGAATGTCCTAAAGGCTGCGATGGAAAACGTACGATTGTAATTAAATCCTCGAAAACTCTGTAATTCTTGTGGCATGCCTGTAACAACAGCACCCATTCAGCACTAAGTAATGGTGATGTCACCTCAGTTGCTGTGCCAGGCTCCGTGCACTCTAGGGCCAAGCACAGTGCTGATGGCTTGCTGACAGGAGGTCAAGGGGCAGACCAGATGTTACGGGTTTGCAGGATGAATTGGATACACAGACGCACACGTTGCACCCTTCCACAATGCACGTGTGCATGTGAACGGAGAGTTTCGCTGGTACCTGATTTTCTGTCCGTTGCATTCACTGCCTTGATGAATAATGGCGCGTTAGACTCTGTGTACTCAACAAATACAACGAGAAGCTTCAGGGCCGTCTTCACTACAAGTCGGAACTGTGGACATAAACGTGGGGAAGAGGATGAATGTGGGGCCACGGGGAAGGTAGAGAGAAAGAATACAGAATGCATTGGTCATTCGTGATTTTAGGTTTCATTGTAACATTACAGAATATTTTGGAACAGTTGGTATATGAAGTCAGATTTATTTTCCTTGACATCACCAAACGCCAAGATGACTGTGCTTATACGCATACGAGTTTTATGTTGCTGAAAATGTGTTCAAAGTATTGCAGGAAATGCTTAAAGGTTAATTTGAAACATATTTCGAAACAATGTCTCTTGAAAACCTAAACGCGAGGGGTCACACACATCGTTACAAAGCGAAGAAAAACAATTAAAATTGAAAATAAAAGCACATGTGTCAGCTCTCCGTGGGAACTCGGTCAACTGCAAAAATCAATAAATAATTATCTAGAAAAATTGGCAGAAATTGGTGGCCAGCTAGTTGCACATTAAATGCTGGCGACTTCCCAGCGGTAGCCTGTCTAGGGGTCACGCACAACATTTACTGGAGGTGTCCTGTTACTCAAAAAACAAAACAGCCAACTCGGCTGCAGTTATTCTCCTGCCAGTGGCCTGACGTCCACTAAACAAAACCCCCATTGGCGTAAAACAATTTCCCGTTATCTAAAGCCGAAGTTATACCGTATGTGGAGTAGAGTTCATTTTATGCTTTGGTGGAAGCTTGGCACGGGAACGTTGTGCTTCTTTGTACTTTCTGTAAAATAATCGTTAATTGTAGGAGATTGAAAGGGACCTAATACGTGTTAATGGTGGAGATGTTTCAGTCTAAAAGGAGGGATTAACTAGATCTTGTTTGAAACATTATTTGTAATTGAGCCCAAAGCCCGTAGAAGAGCCATAAAAAACGCTGACCCATAAGAAATGTATCGGTATAAAGCAGTATAGTGATAATTGTGAACGGCAGACCTGCTTTCCTCAGCATGGAAACTTTGTGTGCTTTACTTATATTTGCTCCCAAATTCTTATTTTTTTTCTGTTAGGAATCGATGCTGTAAATCAGAATAATGCAAAGCACCGCCAAAAATGCTGTCCGCAAGCCAGCGAGCAGATGAGACATCACGAAATTTACAACTGGTCTCCTTCACAGAAAATTGAATAACATTTTATCCATAAAGCAGTGGGCCAAGTAAACCAAGTAAATACTGTGATGAACTCAAACATGTGGTATTAATAACCGTCACCTGAATGAATAATTAATGTGGCTTCTTGTTTTTTGGTTTAGATACCTTTTATTATTTTCTTGCATATGACAGCAATGTGTTCAGGAGCTAAATGCCAATCTCAAGGTCTGCTATCCATGAGAGGGCTTCAAGAGAGAGGCTACTAATACTCTGTTAAACGAGCACACAACACATTGGTTTAATATGTGATTCGTAGTTTGAGTCTATAGAATAACTTCAAAATCCAGAACGTTATATTGCATAACCTTACACAATATGCAGTTTACACCATAGGGTGTAGCGTCTTCAATGTATTATATATGCACATAGAGCTTCAGCAGCAAATGAACATATTATTATTTTAATTCACATTTTACTTGTTGACAAATAGAGAAAAAACTGACAGGTCTTCTACAATGGCATTAAGAACTCTTCCTGAATGCACCACTCGTCAGACGACGTGCAGTCTTTCGTGAATGGTCAGCACATGAATGAGGGATGATCAGACAATACCAAGTGTTGTAGATTTGGGTTACGGTAAGGTGGCCAGGAGGCAGCAGCACATCATCATATTCACGAATCGACCTGTGCTCCTCTTTGAGGGTGACTATTTGTAAGGATGCATGTTCCTCGGGTATTCCAAATAACTCCCACATGGCAAAAATATAATTAGTGACGATGGTCAAATGCCACAAACAAGCACCCTCCTCAACGATTCTTGAAAAGCGGAGATATTCATATGTAAATTAACTGCCATTTCATTATTATTATTATGATATAAGTATTTTACTATTGTAAGATCAATAGATAAATATTTATAATTACCGCAGAGAGTACCCAGTGAGCTTAAAAACTCTAAATGTAGGATTCCTGTGACACAACAAAAATTCCAAAATGACCAACACAACAGCACATACAACCACACGGAGATACAGTGTACTGCACCAATCTGTAAAACTGAAACTCGGATCAAAATCATAAAAGTAATTGGTAAGATGTGCAGAGTTAAGGAACAAGGGGGGAGGGGGCATCGTTATTTATTAGCCATTCTATCTCGTCATGCGGTGTCTCGTGATGTGGTGACGGAATGCGACTGGTTAATGATGGACACCCGGACCGCCGGGGGGGGGGGTTTAAAAACGGACAGGGGGAGGAGAGGGGACTTTGGCTGTACAGCAGGACAAAAGGCGCACGGGGGACTTGTATGCATTCTGCGGGGGCAACGACGGGGCTACGCGGCGGGTTAATAAAGGATTCTACAGTGGAAACTCTATCCCGAGATTTGATATGAGTGACTCGGAAATCCGTCGAGGAGTGTTGCCGGAGCATGGAGGAAGGCTGACGGCACGCTGCGAGGGAGGGGATGAGGAGGCTTACTCGGTATCCACCGACACCCTGTTGTCCACCCCGGCCACGCCTTACCCAGCGCCGTGGCCGGAGCCTCGACCCAGGGGCCGGAGTCCCAGCATGCCGCAGCTAGACAGAGAGTACGGGTGGCGGCCAAAATAAGTGCACACCTCGCAGGAACGGGAAGCGCCTAGCCCGGAATCACGACAGGCGCGCCACAGTTTGGTATCTGAAGCAAAAAACGGACCCCCGTGGCTGGGAAGCTAACGGGCGCACCTGTCGATGACCTACCGGGGTGACGCCGACGAGGACTTGGAGGACTTTGAGAGGCACATGGAATGTCAGGGGAACTACGGGCGCTGGCCAGATCGCTAGAGGGCGGACGCAGTCATTGGCCAACTGTGGGGGAACGTGGGGCGCTTTGCGGACAGGCTCCCGTTGGAAGTACGGAGGAGCTGGGCCCGGCTGCAAGAGGCACTGCACCACCGCTTTGGACGGATGTTGACGGCGGAGGCGCGGGAGGCCTTGGAGAGGCAGCGCCGGCAGTGCGGGGAGTCGATGGAGGACTTTATTGACGCGATCGCCACGTTGATACGATGAGCCCACCTTGCCTATGACGAAGCCATGGCCGACGAGATTTATCCGGACCATCATCCTGGCCTATTTAAAGGAAACGGACTGGTGGTTCGAGGACGTCATGAGGCCGGAGTTGAGTTTCCAAGAGGTGGTAGAGCGAGCTGTGGAATGTCAGCGGGCATGGAGACCACGAGGCCGTGGCGGACGAGTAGCGGCGTGCGACGTAGATTAGCAGCGGGAAGGCGACGAGCTTGAACAGCCAGCGGGGCTAATGGGGGGGGGAGGCGGCTGGTGGCTATGCAGGCCAATCTGGGCCCGGTCGCCACTGCTCCGCCAGAAGACCCGCGGCTAGACACCGTCCTGAACCTGCTTCAAGCACTGCAGGGAAATAAACAAGAGATGGATCGACGCCTGCAGGCGCTGTCCGCACAGATGCAGTGGAGCGCAGAGCAGTGCGCACTGACGCCGACACCACGGGACATCAGTCGAGAGATCAACCGCAACCTGCAGCTGCTGATGGTTCGGTCACCGGAGGGAGTGGTGGGGGCTGGGCCGGGCCCGTCAAGATGATAGGATGGCAACCTGCCACCAGTAACCTGTTACAGGTGCTGACAATGGGGTCACGTTCGCGGGATTTCCTGAACATGGGGTCTGCGCAGCCGCCGTTTAACCCCAATGCACCCTGGTACACGGGAGTACCACGGGCGTGGAGTACTATATCCCGAACTGTCGAGCGGTGAGGGGGAGTGTGGGCGAGTAGGGGGGGGGGGCTCGGAGCAGGGGCTGCATTCGGGAATGCGACTCGCTGGGACCAGGCGGGCCTCCGCGATGGTGGAGGGGTGGGTTGGGGGCCAGCGGGCCCGGATACTCTTGGACACAGAGGCAAACGTTTCACTCCTCAGCGGTGTTCATTGTTGCTGTGCAGGAATTCCGCTGCAGCACATGAGGGAGACAGACCGGGATCTGCGTCTAGCAGACGGATCGGGGCTACAGCTGTGGGGGCAGGCAATGCTGGGGGTGTGGGTGGGGGCAAGCGAGTGTTGACACACCCTCTACGTGGCAACCCATCTGTGCCACGAGTGCGTGCTAGGTACTGACTTGCTGGTTGCCCTGGGGTTGGAAGTCTACTCCACACTGCGTTGCACTCGTCAAGCGGGGACCGGCATTGAAACACCGTTCTGCGACGTCACTCCACCTGAACACTGCGAAGAGGAAACGCCCACCGCTCTGTGCGCCCGGATCATTATCACGTCGCTGAGCGAGGCTTTGTTGCCTGTCACCTTATGGGCGGGGGACGGGAGTGAGGAAACCCGAGGTGAGTTCCTGCTGCTTCCACACCCCTAGTTAGCCCGGCGGAGTGGTTTGGTCGGCTCAGCAACACTGGTGTGGGCGGGAAGCAGGGCCATGGCATTTCGGGTCCTTAATCCGCATGCCACACTGATCCGGCTGCGGAGGGGGACCATCGTGGCCACCGCCCACCTGCTGCGCACCCCCACCAGCCAGGGGCAGTGTTCGTGGTGTGGGCCGAGGGGGGGACGTCGGTGGAAGGGAAGGAGGA
>JAZEWT010000011.1:22975720-22989568 GCA_036362905.1 Mordacia mordax
GAGAGAGGGTTAAACATGGGAAGCGGAAGGGGGAGGAGAGGGGACTTTGGCTGGACAGTAGGACAAAAGGTGCACGGGGAACTTGTACGCGTTATGCGAGGGCAACGACGGGGCTACGCAGCGGGTTAATAAAGGGTTCTACAGTGGAAACTCTTTCCCGAGATTTAATATGAGTGACTCGGAAATCCATCGAGGAGTGTTGCCGGAGCTTGGAGGGAGGCTGACGGCACGCTGTGAGGGAGGGGATGAGGAGGCTGACTCGGTATCCACAGACACCCTGTCCACCCCGGCCATGCCTTACCCAGCACCGCGGCTGGAGCCTCGACCCAGGAGCCGGAGTCCCAGCATGCCGCAGCTAGAGAGACAGTACGGATGGCAGCCAACACAAGCGCACACCTCGCCGGAATGGGCAGCGCCTAGCCCAGAGTCACGACTGGTGCGCCACAGACGTATGATTGCACAAATAATCAAACTCACAATACCAACTTGTAGAAAGTTGCGATCCCGACCATAATGGCTGACCAACGTAGCATATAATCAGCTGTCAGAGAAATCCTACAACGATATAAATGCAAAAGGACTACAGATAAACTGTGGCGTTCAGAATTTGTAAGAGCCAAGCATTTTTAAGTCGACATTAACTGTGTACCAAAAGTTTTATGCCGTTTCCTAGAATCCGCACTATTTGACAGTAACTTATGAGACAAGGTAGGCTTGCGTGAGAATCTATTTGTGACCCCTGTGATGTACGGCACAAGGTAGCCATTTACCGTGCAGTTTATTAACCGACAGGTGAGGCAGCTTGGCACAGCATACTTTGAGCGGGGAGCAAACTCACCAGGTAGCATCGCTTATTATTCAGCGGTGAGAACAACTTGCTCTTCTCACTGGTACGGTCCTATCGCAAACCCTCTTCCCACCTGTACTGTACCGAATGCTTGGTTACAAGTATACTTTACCGGATTCCACCGGCTTACTTTCACCTCTGCTTACAGCCCACCTCTGCTGTTGTTATAACTTGTCCTATGAGGTGCACTTGTGTGTAACACTGGCGGTTCGTCTATTACACAAACTATGTACTTTAAAAATATTTTAAGCGGTGCTACATATGACTGTACGATGGCTGTAGATGTTTAAGGCAAGGGACATGAGAATAAGTAAAATGAATTAAAGGAAGGATGAAATCATTAAACGTATATAGGGCAGGTGAATTCAGCATGCGAATGTAAGTTTGGTAGACATGCTTAAAAACAGCATGAGTGACAATAGGAAGGAACAATATTGATATGGTGATTGAGAATCAATTGAATATGTGACTTCTTAGAATATGATGTTCCTCATATTAAAGACCAACGACCCCCTGACAATACAGATAGATGTGTGTTGTGAGATTGTGTACAAAGATCAAACGAGCCACCACAAACTATTTTTGTTGTTGTTGATATCTCACACTTTTCTCATGGATAAAGAGCTTGTTCACACTGCCACACTAAGAGCGAGAATGCGTTCAGACCAAGCAGCGCCGATTTCCGAAGGCAATGTGCAAATGGTGGATGGAAACGATTGCGGCATTGCGGTTCCAGCCAGGGGTGGCTCATTGACAGACTGCATTCTGGGAGGTAGACGTGTGTGTTTCCGAGCACACAAACCGCAAGCGTCGCCTGCAAGAGAAATGTGAATGTGAAACAGGTGGACTCCGAGACGTATGCACAAGGGCAATCCCACGGTCTGTAAGGCTTCCACCACATTAGAGGAGCTGGCGACTAAACAACGCTGCACCACACTGACGGATCTCAGACATTTTTTATTGTACGCATCAAGTTTTTTTTCTTTAATAAGTCTTGTTCTTGACGAAAGATACAGTCGCAGTTGGGTGTACTGCCATGATCGTTCTTGCTTCTGCTAATGATATCTATATAAACGTCACCGATTTCTGCATTCGTAACTTTGTGGAGGATGTCGAAAATGTGACCGCTCACGTCTTCGCTGATCTACATCACATATTAAATCAGATGTATTCAGGTGAATATAAGACGGCAATCTGCGCAAGTGGAAAGCTCATCTCTCATCTCTCATTATCTGAAACCGCTTAATCCTATATAGGGTCACGGTGAGCCGGAGCCTATCCCGGAAACACAGGGCGTAAGGCAGGAATACACCCGACGACGGGACGCCAGTCCATCGCCGGCAAGTGGAAAGCTGTCCATATTTAAATATGAACGGCACGGCGGCGCGGTGGCGCAGTGGTTAGCGCTGACGCCTCACAGCAAGAAGGTCCCGGGTTCGAGTCTCTCGGCTCCGGTGCCTTTCTGTGTGGAGTTTGCATGCTCTCCCCGTGTCCGCGTGGGTTTTCGCCGGGTACTCCGGTTTCTTCCCACAGTCCAAAAGCATGCTCCTGGATAGGTTGATTGGCTCGCAGACTAAAATTGTCCCGCAATGCCCGGCGATGGACCGGCGTCCCGTCGTCGGGTGTATTCCTGCCTTACGCCCTGTGTTTCCGGGATAGGCTCCGGCTTCACCGTGACCCTATATAGGATTAAGCGGTTTCAGATAATGAGATGAGATGAGACTGCAATGTTATTATACAGTAACTCACAAACAAAGAGACGGACAAACCTTTCCACTCAATTTCTATTGGCAGCTTTTGTTAGTTTTTAGTCAGTCTGTTTTTATTAAGCGGAACGGAACCTTTGGCCGAGGCATCTATTTTTAGAAGCTGTCCAGCAGAGACGGGTAAGCAAGGTACAACATCTCAGGACACTTAGGGCAACTTGGTCAAGACGATTAACCTAGGCAGCATGTATTTGGACTATGGGAGGAAAACGGAGTACATGGAGAGAACATGCAAACTCCACATAGAAAGGTACCTGAGCTAGGAATCAAACCCAGCGCCTCATTCCTCTGCGGTAGCAGTGCTATTAAATGCACCATGGTTGCAAATATCCAACTGCTTCACTTTCTCATCTCATCTCATTATCTGAAACCGCTTAATCCTATATAGGGTCACGGTGAGCCGGAGCCTATCCCGGAAACACAGGGCGTAAGGCAGGAATACACCCGACGACGGGACGCCAGTCCATCGCCGGGCATTGCAGGACAATTTTTAGTCTTCGAGCCAATCAACCTATCCAGGAGCATGCTTTTGGACTGTGGGAGGAAATCGGAGTGCCCGGCGAAAACCCACGCGGACACGGGGAGAGCATGCAAACTCCACACAGAAAGGCACCCGAGCCGAGAGATTCGAACCCGGGACCTTCTTGCTGTGAGGCGTCAACGCTAACCACTGGGCCACCGCGCCGCCCACGGCAGATTTGTGCAATAGTTAAACATCAACAAAACAGTAAAGCTTAATTTCTAAAATCTTTTGGCATCATCAAATAATCTGAATCCAGCCATGCTTACAATGCCTTCGCAAAGAATAACACAAACTCCTGCGAGATTGCAGCTCATGTGCTCTCTCTGGCCAGAAGGAAAGAGGTAACCTAAAGAGCAAACACGTTCTCCTCAAGCCTGCGTGGGGTTTTTTCCCCCCGAGTACTCCTGTTATCTCCCACCGTCCAAAGACGCGCTGCTGCCTAGGTTAATTGGCCTGCTGGGTAAATTACCCTCAAAAAGCGTGCCCTGCGATGTATTGGCGTCACTTCCTGGCTGTTCCCCCACATTGCATCCTCTGTCGGCCGGGATAGCCCCCCACGACCCTCTACAGTAATAAGAGGGTATTGATTATGCACGAATAATACCCAAATAGTCACTGTTATAAGTCCTCTAAAGGAGAGGAAAATAGAAGCTGTGCCGCATGTTGACAGATCCTGCACTGAATAGCAAATGGATTTCTTAAAGTATCCAGATAACGTATTCTAGGCGTTTTGTTTCTGTTTGACATCATTTCAGGTGAAAGTCGCATTAAGGCTGATGGCTAGAGCATTATTCCAGTGCAGAGGCGTTCATGGGTTAACACGTCTCAACCTGAATGCGAGACTCTACAACTGTCAGAGGCACACCTCCCTTATAAAAGCTATGGGGTTTTTTTTTAAATACGTTGATCAAATATGCCCATTGAGGAATGGATTGAAAATCATCGTTACGATCATTGATCCATGATGATAGTAACGATCGGACGTGCTCGCAGGGATATTCTCTTCTGTTTTATGATTCTCTATCACCGAAACTCATCCCCGCTAATGACTTGTTATAAGATAATGTCTCAGGCCTGCGTGGGCCCTCCAATCCCCATGTTCCTCTGCAGCTCTCTATTCTTCTAACAACACTTTTCGATATTTCTCCACTTTTCCACATTCAGTGTCCATGTATCAGTTCCATCCATCACAGCACGCAGGCGTCATTTATCATCATCAGTACCTGCTTAATCCTCTTCAGGGTCGCGAGGTGCAGAGCTTATTCTGGCAGACAGAGGGTGCAAGGCAGGGCTGTACCCAAAATGTGTGTACACTGCAGGGCCATTTTTTTTTGGGGGGGGGGGGCAATTTATTCTAGAGTACCTGGCGAAAACCCACGTGGACACGGGGAGATAACATACAAACTCCACACAGAAAGGCACCCGAGCTAGGAACCAGCCTGGGGTCTTCTTGCTGTGAAAGCTCTACTCACTGTTATTTAAACAGTTTGTTTCTGAATTTGAAGAGCGAACTTGTGCTCTAAATATATATATGCGTTGATTCTAATTACGATCTAGTTTTACTTCAAAAACTATGGTAATCCTTTAAGGTATTCCTATTAGTCCTCCAAATGACTGTTCAAACTTTGCCAAACAAGGCTTGGTTGAAGCTGTCGACGCAGAAATGGAATACAGATGCTGCTTCAAATGCATTGAAAGAGCTCCTATTCGCTATTATACACAACCCTTGAAGGGAAATGAATGCAAGTGCAGGTTTCAAACACAAATAGACTTAATGAACAATAATAATGACAAAAGGTGAACAAAAAGACAAACGTTCATGCAAAAAGTATCTAAGCTCACCGAAGACTGCAGTCTTATGAGTGGTGGTAAATTAATTAATATTTGACTCTGAGTTTAGAGGATTAGCTGACTTCTGATGGGACCAAAACCCAATGAATAATGTGTTTATGTGTTCAGCACGCGACACATAACGCTTGACAGATAGCGATGAAAATCGGGCCACTGTGAAATCTGTAACGGATTTCATGGCATTAGACTGAACCTCCATCCCTGCTTAACATCCACCCATTATACTTACTAGCCCAGTGTCACCAATTCCCAATCACCAATTCCTTCTTCAGTTTCCACTTTTCCGCTAAAAAAATATTCCCCTCTCCTGTTTGCTTTAGATTTACATTAGGAAAATAAACCTAATCCTTGGACTACAGTGGTTAGAAGTTGGGGTTTTTTTGAAGAATGAAATGAAATGTAGGATGGATGATCTTTGCTATTCTGCACAGGGATTAAAAACTTTAAAAAAATCAGTCTCACGCCCGTGGCTGTAAATCAGGCTAACCACGAGGGAGCAATGCGTGTCACTGAGGGAGTATCATATTGAGTGCAGAGCTCACAGTCCATCTCAATGCCTTAGGCTTTTAAACAGTTCTTCTGAACTCCACTTACATTGACCCTGCGTTCAAGCTCGGTATGCCAACACATTTACACATAATAGATGTATTAGCGAGCCTCGCTCGAGTGGCATATGCATGAAGAACCTGAACCCAAATGCAGGAATGTTGAGCCACCGCCTGTATTAGTAAACCGCGGTGGAACCAAATTCGATTGTTGTAAGTGCATTGCTCCCATCCTTTAGTTATCCAACAACCCCCCGTGGGCATGACTACACCTCTGCCGTACTTGAGTTCCACATCGCTAGTCTCTCAGTTATTAACCACGGAGCCACTCACGTGCAAGAGAATAATGGTGAGGGAGTGGTGGGCAATTTTAGAAGCAAAACGTGTGGGAAGGGGGTTGGATTGGCAGTCATGACAGGCTACAATGGAAATGTATAGTTTTTGTCCAGAGTAAATGTACAATGTTGCCGTTACCAGCATTAGTGATTTACACAAAAATTGGCAGTCCTGCGTTAAATCTGATAGTTTTGAATGCTGCTAAGTGTGTTATATTTTCCGACCAGTCAAAAACCCTTACAATGTAAATCCTCCGAAACTGAGACGGTATGTTATGGTGCCCTGTAGCTTGTTTTCCCCTTAGTAGAATTCCTTTACATTTTGTGTAATTGCTCGGTTTCATAAGCAACTTAAACGCTTAGTTACAATTTTACAATTATGTAAATCAATTATGAATAAAATTTGCTCACTGAAATCACAATAAACATAAAATCAAAAACTTTGCAACAGAATGGCAACTGATGATAACAAGACACGATCAATTATCAGCAATGTGACGGTTTTATTGCACAGATTTACAAAAAAATGATGTAGATACCAAACCTCAGATTGGTGTCACCAAGGGCAAGATATATATGAGTATTGCCTGTGTCTCACAGGCAATACTCAGTGTAGACTTGGCTCAAGCTCGTGACAACCATCCGCGACTGCCACCCGCTTCCCTTTCAACGCTGCCCTGCATTGCGCCCTCATTGCTGAAAGATACCTTTGACGCGATGAGTGAGTACAGCCATTCCACGGTGTCGTTGTGTGCGATCACGCCGTTCATGCCGTCCACGTACAGCATTATCTGGCCCAGAGCTGCCAGAAACACGTGCAGCACAGGTTCACGCAGAGGTCACTGGGTAGGGTCACGATCGACCTGGATCGCACCGATCACTCCGTGTGTCAGGCAGTGTCAAAGCATTTCATATATGGCTTGCACTGGCTGTACGGATGCATAAAATAAATAACGGCCATGTATTTCAGCTTTCAGTAACACAATGCCAGACCTAACTACATTTAGATAAACACTATGTAATAGAGAGTAAAACCTCGATGTATCGAATGACTATTCAACGGACTTCAGGCTAAATAGACGCTGTCTGCTACTTCTGAGACAGTGGTCTGTATTGGAAATATTCATTGATTCATTCTCAATACCAGCTAAATCCTGTACAAGATCACTGGGTGCCAGAGCCTATCCCAGCCGACAGGGTGCAAGGTGGGGGAATACCCAGGATATGACGCCAGTACATTGTAGGGCACACATTTTGGGGCAATTTACTCAGCAGACTAATTAACCTAGGCAGTCTTTGGACGGTGGGAGGCAACTGGAGTACCCGGCGAAAACCCACGCGAACACGGGGAGTACATGCAAACTCCACCCAGAAAGGCACCTGAGACAGGATTTGCACCTGGGATTTTTTGCTGTGAGAAAACACTATGCACTGTACCACTGTGCCACCCTCATTGGAATTAACGAAAATAATGTCTTTCATTTTAGTGTATTTTTTGCTGTTGTTAATTTTTGCATAATTAGTAGGTTGCTATAAGGTATGGCCATTACTCTGTAAGATCGTCATAGAAACATCCGAATTTAACAGACCTCCAGACACCCTGTCCGTCCATTACATTGAGGTTATTACTGTATATACTTAGAAATATACAGTATTAACCTCAGAATTACTGGTTTGTAATTCTGTCCATTGGCGTGACTGATTTCAACCTCCACCCAATCACACCGCGCACTGACTAGGGAATATGTGAAGCTTGAGAATTGCTGATGAACACAAGCAGCCACATTATTGTGCGAACAAATCTGAAAACCCTTAAACAGGAACCCATAAAGCAAATCCACATTCAAGGTGATGTCATTGCATATCCGACTTGCTGGGTAGCACAGTACAGGTGCATGTGAGGTCTGATGTATATTGGTTTTCAGAGCTCGATGTATGAGAATCCCTTTCCAAAGCCGCTCTTTCGAAATAGCCGTGTCGAGGCATCATCAGAACGCCTGAGGATGCCTCCAACGTGGGAGGCGAAACATTACAAAGGACAGGGGGGAGCGCTCGACACTGGGAATCAATTCTGAAAGGTCATAGAGGTTAACATCTGTAGAAAATTACAGTTAGACTGTGTATTAAAGAGGTCACTGACAAAGCAAAATACGAACTGCCTTAAATGTAGAAAATGCTTTGGTGTACTTTCTAAGTGAGCAAATGTAAGCAGGATGAGAGCTGCTTCCCTTATGGGAAAGGTCAGATATGTGCACACCGATAGCAAATGGCAGTTGCAACGATGCACGAGCAATGTACCCTGATATTTATTGGGAGGACTGTGTTAGTCCATGTGAGTTACAATTAGTAATAGTAACATTAAATGCGTTTCATTTCTCGTACTGCACACAAATATTGATTTAAAATACAACATATCAAGCACTTAGACATCTATAGAATTTCCAAAACGTCTGCGACTAAACCTGAATTATTGCATGATTTAGCAAAACTGTTCTGTTATAATTTATGGAACTTTTAAAAAGTGTTTTTCTTTACCAAAAATATACAGTACAAATTACCTAAATGCCTGGCACAACTTAGCATAAAAGCCAAAATTATTTTTTTGCTACATGCTTTAAAACATTTTGTTGTTGTTCTTTCTGCTTAATATACATCAAACTGGACATAAAGAGAATTGCCACCATACAGGCACATACCAACATGCACATTCACAAATATATTAATACGTTGCTTAGCGACATTTGTCTGCTTGGCACCCACTCCTGGCACAGGTGAAATATCCTTAGAACATTGCTCATATTTGTCGTGTTTGAGTGTCGATGTGATAGAGGATACAAATTGTTGCCTAATTAAACTTAAATGGCTTATATCTGTCAGGAATGCACTAGAGCCACTCTCCTAGCATGGCTCATTTTATTAAAGAACAAAAAACGCCCATATAGACACCAACGCTAAACATTAATTGATGACGACTACATTTTTGTAATGTAATGGTTAACACACTGGACTTTCAATCCAGAAGTAGCCATTTCGATGTGATGTCTTGGAGCGGCAGTTGAAACATTGGAGCAAGTTATTATTATTAATAATAACTTATTATTATTATTAATAATAACTTAATAATAATACCAGATCTCGGCCTACAAAGTGCTCGCTGGACCCCTTCCCATCCAAACTAATAAAAACAAATTTCAAATCCCTTGCCATCTTCGTCACTAATCTCTTCAATAACTCACTTTGCTCTGTCATCGTTCCCCCACTGTTCAAATGTGCCAGAGTTATCATTCTGCTCAAAAAACCTGGCCTTGATTGCAACATACTTGATAATTATTATCCCATCTCAAATCTGCCATTCCTCTTTAAGGCCCTTGAACGTGCAGTAGCCGTGGAACTCCAGAAACACGTTCTCAACAATGACCTCCTCGATCCTTTTCAATCTGAGTTCAGATTCGCTTACAAAACTGAAACTGCTCTGGTAAAAGAAGTTTATGACTTACTTGTCGCTGCTAATGAAGGCTTGCCAAGTATTATTGTCCTCCTGGACCTGAGTGCTGCCTTCGATGCTGTTGACCACCCTACTTTACTTGAGCAACTTGATGATTTAGGGGTCTTTGGCTGTGCCCTGCACTGGCTAAGATCGTACCTCTCCTACCGGAAGTAGTTTTTCAGCCTCTGAGGACAAAACTCTGAGATTATACTGTTTTGTCTGGAGTTCCTCAGGGTTCAGTACTCTGCCCACTCTTCTTCAGCATCTACATACAACCACTGGGCCATAACCCTGCGCAGCCTCAATCTCAGCTACCATTGTTGCTATGCCGATGAGCAAAAGGCAGCCATGCATTCAGCTGGCGCCAACATTTTCCAAACACTGCGTTATGTTATGATGTTATCGGCCAATGAATTACCGAGTATGTATTTTTTCCTCTAAAGCCTCTGTCAACTCAGCAGCATAAAAGAGTTCAAACGGCATTTAGGTAATTGGCAGGTCACGTGCAGTGGAGATAAATTATGGGTATTCTTAATCCTTCCAACACGGTTGGTCAACATGGAAGGGCAGGCCAATTTCCCTCTATAGTGGCTCCCAAGAGCTCCCTCTGGAGGACGGCCATGCAGTGGCATGAGTGAGCAATTTACAGGGCTGCACCTTTACTTTACAATTTTCAGCACTTTTTATTAGCTGTGAGAATCAGGCATCTTCTTTAGGGAGTGCCTTCCAGTCTGATTTCCTGCACCGTTTAAATCAGGCAGGAGCCATGGATAGAAAAACACACATTTAACCCACTGCGAGATATATAAGCAGTGGGTTAGATGTGTGTTATTATCCACAGAACTAACCAGTCCTGAAGTGGCGTTCATCTTCGTTGGTGGCTTGAGCCAGGTATAAGTGAAAGTCTCTCCACAGGAAACCACTATTCAGTAATTCCCACTAAGTGGTATAGTCCCAGCAGGTGGTCCTCGATTTACTGGTCCATGATAGGATGAGGAATAACAAAACCCACCTTCCATCAATTACATAACATTCTGGAAAGTAAGTGTGCAAGAAATCCATACAAAATTACGTGTGGTGGTGGCAAGCTCAAGAATAGCGGGTCATGTTTTAATCACCATCATTAATACCCGCTTAATACTGTACAGCGTCGCGGTGGGCCAGAGCCTATCACGGCAGACAGAGGACGCAAGGTGGAGCTATGCCAGTGTTGTTCATAATGCTATATGTATCATATACTAGGATGCTAAAGCAAAGCTTCAAAGACGTCACAATTCATTTGTAGCATATAAGTTTGTGGATTTTGATTTTAAGTTTGTTTTAAATGTTAGGAATCTTTAACTGGTCCACACACCACTTCGGTCTGATTAATTTTGGCGTCGAATGCAATTTATCTGCCGCACGATTGCCTTTCGTACCGACTTCACTGGGCAGTATTGGATTATAAACCTACACTCCTGAGACCAGGTCTACCGTGCTGCTAAAGAGTATAAACTGCAACACAATAAACTGACTTTTCATTTGCGCTCCGCATGCGTTATATCAGTGGTTGTAAATTTAAAGTCCGCGGGTGTCCCACTGGAGAGAAACAGAAAAATATAATGGAAATATATTTTTGAGAAGGTAAAAAACCCCCCATCTCCAATGAAACATAACCCTGAGCAAAGAAGCACGTTTAGCGAGGGCATATTTTTACTTGGCAATCAGATTTATGGAAGCTGAAATTGTAGCCTACCATTAAACTTCTTAGTAGCCAAACAATAAATTCTTTGGAAAAAAATATCCTACAGGATTACAACAAAAAAGTTTTAGGTGATCCTATTGAAAGGGTGGTTCAACAGTAGTCAAAATGAATGTTAAATTTAATATGAGTCAATAAATCATACAAAAGAGAACTTCCAATTAGAGAAAAAAATAAAACTTTTTGATCGGCGGGGTGGAAAAGTGGGTTTTACTGTCACCTCATAGCAAGAAGCTCCTGGGTTCAATTCTAGGCTGGGGTGTATTTCTGTGTGCGGTTTGAGTGTTCTCTCCTCGTGCCTGCATGGGTTTTTACCAAGTGCTCCGATTTCCTCCCACCGCCCAAAGACATGCTCCTGCCTAGGTTAATTGGCCTGTTGAGTAAATTGCCACAAAAATTGTGGCCTGCGATGTACTGGCATCATATCCCGGGTATTCTCTCGCCTTGCGCCCTCTGTCGGCCGGGATAGCCCCCCGCGATACTATACAGGATTAAGCAGGTATTGATAATGAATGAATGAGAGTAACACTGTTCAGAAGAAAAAAAATCTACTCAACCACTACAACATTTCTTTGCAGCATACCGTTTTCTAAGCCAATGCTAACGGCTCACCATGGATGCACGGGAGACGTTTAACCACTCACAGAATCTGGTGAGCAAGCGCTTTGCAAAATGAAAAAGAAAACCTCGTACAATGTCACCCTTGATGTTAGAGGCCTGATTGCGTAATGGCAGCTTAATCTGGAATCTAAAACGACTGACAGTGAAATGGGGCATGAAGATTGCAATGGGTTCTCTGCACGCTCACCTAAATGTTGCAAGGTGTACCTACAATTGGCGCGCATTTCATTTAAAGCGCAGAAAATTCTGCCACGGTGTCACCAGTTTCTCACTCGAGTCTGAAGTGACCCAGGCTAAGGTGCGTTGTTGACACATGCGCGTAGGCAAGCTGGGAACAATTTCATAATCGCCTGAACGTAATTGTACTCAGGTGGGTATTGAATAAAGTAAACAACGAAAAAACACACAAAGGCAAATAAGTCACTGAAATACATTCCAGCTATTTCTATACAATTTAGGTCATGTGCACGAAAGCTATTTTATGTCTCATTTTACTTAGCATATACTGAATAAAGTGTTTTCGGTAAAAGGGTAAACATGCCAGCATATTTTTATACAATCTAAAGTTGAATAGGGCATCTTTATGTGTAAACACGTACACGAGTGCATGGATATAACAATGCACTGCAATGTTCAGTGGTAACGTCTGTGCCTCACAGAAAGGAAGTCTGCCCCAGGCAGTTCTATTCCCACCGAGCGTGCCTTTCTGTGTGGCGTTGCGTGTTCTCCCCCTGTTTTGTTTGGGTTTACTCTAGGTTTTTCTCCCACAAGTGAAAAAAAAATATTCATTAATTAATTGGCCGTGTCTTGCAAATGTTGGTGCTAGCTGTCCGCCTGAATGCCTTCCCCCCACCTCTCTGTAGTTTCCTCTATAATGATGTAAGTCACTGTGGATGAGGGCGTCTGCTAAATAATCTCATCTCATCTCATTATCTGAAACCGCTTAATCCTATATAGAGTCACGGTGAAGCCGGAGCCTATTCCGGAAACATAGGGCGTAAGGCAGGAATACACCCGACGACGGGACGCCGGTCCATCGCCGGGCATTGCGGGACAATTTTAGTCTGCGAGCCAATCAACCTATCCAGGAGCATGCTTTTGGACTGTGGGAGGAAACCGGAGTACCCGGCGAAAACCCACGCGGACACGGGGAGAGCATGCAAACTCCACACAGAAAGGCACCGGAGCCGAGAGACTCGAACCCGGGACCTTCTTGCTGTGAGGCGTCAGCGCTAACCACTGCGCCACCGCGCCGCCCCTGCTAAATAATAATAATTAATAATAAGTTACTCTCATCTCATTGTCTGAAACCGCTGAGTCCTAAACAGGGTCGCTGTGAGCCGGAGCCTATCCCGGCAGACACAGGGCGCAAGACAAGGATATACCGACGATAGGACGCCAGTCCATCGCCGGGCACTGCGGGGCAATTTATCCTGCGAGCCAATTAACCTATGCAGCAGCATGCTGTTTTGGACTGTGGGAGGAAACCGGAGTGCCCGGCGAAAACCCACGCGGACACGGGGAGAGCATGCAAACTCCGCACAGAAAGGCACCCGAGCCGAGAGATTCGAACCCGGGACCTTCTTGCTGTGAGGCGACAGCGCTAACCACTGGGCCATCGTGCCACCCCCGAGGGAACACCTAATTATTTATTTGAACATCGCAACTCACTTATACAGACACACGGTGTAGCAGCCCAATTTACCACATTTTTGCTGCAAAATCCTGCCTCTGTTGTTTTTAATCAACAAGGATCCATCACTAACGAGTGTTTAACGATTTATGGTTAATGAAAGTACACGTCATTATCTAAGGAGGCATTCAGAATTATGCAGTACGCAAGTTGTCTAGGTAGGTGCATCCCTGCAATGGCTTGCTAATGGCATTGCCGGCAGATGGGACTCCACATAGACGGAGCTGAATAGAGCCTCTCTAAAGGGTGTTTACCTTATTCATTCAGGCCTGCCAAATGTGCTGGAAGAGACAAGTGTACCGACATTACATCCCACCACAATACATGACCTGCCAATCGGATACTTCTGGTTGTCATATCATTATCAATCTCTGCTTAATCCTAATAAAGGTTTATGGGGGACCGGAGCTTATCTCGGCATACACAGGGTACAAAGCAG
>JAZEWT010000011.1:23001651-23011749 GCA_036362905.1 Mordacia mordax
CTGCACAGCATTCTTGATAAAAAAAATTAAACTCGTTTTACACAACGGTTGACCTCTGTATAATTCTAAAGATTCCATCCCGCATTATTTCTCCAAGTGGGTCACTGAGTGCTGGTCTTATGGCTGGATTTACTACCTGGAATGAGTCACTCGGAAGAGAAACAAGCGTGGGCCGCCTTCTTTCTATGTGGGATTTACCCTGTGCAGTAACATTCAGCTCTTATTTACAAATTACTTTAAAAATGCAAATATACAATATAATTTAATATTTCCTGTGGTTGTCTAATCTTTTTTCCGTGGCATTCAGAGGAAACAACTTTCAGTAGATTTACTTATATTTCATCATCATGCAATTTGTCTTTAAACGGAGCCATTGGAATTTATTTTCGTTTAGCAAAAAATAATTACGGGACGTAAACATTCCCTTGTCCTCTGTTGAACTCTACAAACAAGTCATGTCAGGTCCTTCAAAATGTGCTGGATGGCTTCCTCTGCCTGGCTAAGGGCGTTCGAGTGGATTTCTGAGGCTGTTCATTTTAAAGCTAAGGCGGCAGACGAGCAAAACACTTCACAAACAATTTTGTAGGCAACCAAAAATAGGTTTTATTATTTCCGGAGTTTTGATGGGCCTTCACGATTGTGATTCTCACCGTATCTGTATATTCAGAGAGTAGTAGGACAGGTACATGGGTCGCTTGCTGTTAGGTGGCTAAAAAGAAGAGATTTTGTTACACTCATCAGACATTCCTAAAGTTAACGAGCTATGTATTATCACCCTGTAAAAAACAGCAACTCCACCACATACCAGTGTGGGCCAGAGAATTCACAGAATGACTCGTGTGTAGCTTCTGATACAGATTTAGTGGTTTACGCTCCACATTTTGGTATCAAAGGTTCCTCTCATTATCCCGTCCATTTTTTTCCTTTTACTTTAAGCTCATGTTTGTTTTATACATTCCTTAAAGTTCAGCCTATTGTCATTTTGCTTATACCAATGAAATATCACGAATGAGAGAGGAAGAGCGATCGACAAGACTATCCCAAAAGAGCAGCTTTTGGAAACAATCATCACACATCGAACCGTGAAAACATATATCAGTACTTTTACTTCGTCCTTTGTTTATCTGTATATTACAACTTTTTTCCTACTTTGAATTTGTGTGTACCACTCTTGTTCATGGTTCCTCTCTCAACCGCTCCCTTGTCTCTCCTGAGCAACAACAACAAACAAATCTTCCCCCATCCCTCCTCCCCCACCACCGCCAACCAATATCTCTCACAATTCCACATTGACAGCCCCCATCGTGCGTGCCTCCATCTCCCTTCTCTGCTAACGGAAGTGTGGCACACTCACGGCATGCTTTCACAAGGCCCGCGGAGCTGGCAGCCAGAAACACATCCATCAGTGCTCGGAGTAGTGGGCAACAGGGATATCTCTCTGGCAGCTGGCCTCTTACTTCTGCTGGAAACACGATGCAGTCGAAAGGCCGGCGTGATTGACACCTCTCTCCGTGCTCTTTTTCCAGTCATCTCTCCCACCCCCCTCATCCCCGACTCCCGACGCTGCCCTCAATGCATCGCATGTGGTCTATTCTCAGCCTCGTCCACTTTCCGACGCCAGTGATTCTGTATAGAGGCCAAGGTCGGCAGAGTGACGGCAATGTCCACGATTGCAGCCAAATGATATGTGGACGCCACTTCAAATTAAGTCACAAAGTGATGTTCTGCGCAAATGGGCTTTGAGATCATTCTCCTGTTTACAGCCGCAGGTAGAATTCCACACGTTCTGATCTAGGTTTTCACGGCTCCGCGTAGGAGAATTGACCACCGTAGCTGAGAATTTCTCTCTTCAGGATAACCATGTAAAGTGTTTGCCTCCCATGTTGGGTGCATTATCAGGCATTCTGGGGGACAGTTTAGCGATTGGAAAATGACTTGACTTCTTCATAAAGCGGTACTCATCCTATCTTTCCTGCAGGTGACCCCCACCCGGGAGTTCAACTCATAACCTTCTGCTTGTGATCTGCTCGCTGGACTACTGAGTGACAAACGATGGATACACGGTGCTGGAAATGCAGTATTATTTACAAATTGCATTTTTGCACTTCGAACTGTTATCCAAGTGAAGGCCAATGGGGTTTCATGGAAAATTAATGGTAATCAATTATAGAAATGTAAATAAATACACAATAGATTCCATTTTTACCCGCTTTAACTTAACGTGCATTGTGGGTGTAATGGTTAGAATCTTTGAGCACAAAATTTAAAGCATTTCCGATAAAGCTGAAGAACTGACATTTTGCACGCAGGCATAACTCGGATGACAATGCAATCTAGTGATAAAAGTTTGAAGACTGGTGACAAGCCGATCCTGGGCCCGCCAAAAAACGATCCTTTTCTCTGTTACGGATAAGAGCGAGCGGGCGCTGCGGGGGGAGGGGCGCGCGGGGGGAACGGGCGGCTCCATTTGGTGGGCCTCGGGGGCTCGCTAAGCGAGCCGTCTGAATGGCCGTGCGGCGGGCGATGAAGTTTCAAGCACTAATAATAAAGAGTAAGAGTTATAATAATGGCAACAGTTATCGTGGGTTTTTTTAAAGAAACATATTTAACACAAGCAACCGAATGAGTGGATAGCGAGTCGCTAGTGCAAGATCGGAATTGAACTCAATTGCTAAAGTGGGTGGGAAGGTAAAAATATAAAGACAAAGCCCCCCCCCCTCCTGTTACAACGTGAATCAGCAAAAAGGACTCATCAATGGTGCAATGGGAAAAGTCACTCAAATAATTTGGCTTCTATATCGTCATGCTCAAATATATCCCACTGATATTCCAGAAATCATTGTGGACTTTGATGCAATAGGCGAACAAGGAATTGATCCAATGTCTGTTCTATTTCCCGCAAAATACGCATTTGGCACCGTAGAATGATGCATGTTCCCCCTCGTTTTATGTTGGTCTTTTAAGTACACAAGATGCAGGATTCAACTGTTAGTAAAGGTGTTATCCATTTGGGACACAAACTATTCGCTCCAGGTCAAGCATATGTCGCACTCAGCCGTGTCAGGTCGTTGGAAGGACTTCGTCTTGAGGCATTAGATTGCACTAAACTGACAAACTTAATCTTTTCCAACCAAGAAGCTCTCAGAGAAATGGAGCGCTTGCGAGCTCTCCTGATTACAAGTTAAACTGTTTTCTTGTCAAAAGTTTACTTACAGTGTACTTCTCATCAACTTAAAGCATACAAACAACAAATGCCTGAGACTCAAAAAAGTAAAAAATAAAATAGAATAAAAAAAATTTTAAATGACCCGCTTTTACCGCACTCAAAGGTAGAAAATAACTTTTTGGAACACAAAATCAATCTATCTAGGGATACAGACTAAAAGGGGTGGCCAAACACTGACCGTATAAGACTAGAATAATCTTTTCCTTTAATGCAAACCTTTTAACCATACCGATATTAAGTGATTAACTGATAGTTGTTCCTTTTATAAAACATTAGAAAAACACGTATTTATGACTAAAATAATTAAAATGTAAAGCTCACTCTATTATCAGTCAATCTTAAGTCACATATTACCAGTGTTTGGCCACCCGCTTTTAGTTTGTATCCTTAGACATATTTTGTGTTCCAAAAGTTATTTTATACTTTTGAGTGCGGTAAAAGCGGGTCATTTAAAAAAAAGTTAATCCTATTTTATTTGGGTTAGGTCATGTAAAAAATGTTTGTCACAAACCCTCCACCACCCGACGAAATCCAATCAGCAAAGTATGTCAATATTGACAAAACGTGCCAATTCTTCACTATTACGTTTTGTCAACATTGACAAACTTTACTGTTTGGCTGTTGTCGGGTGGTGAAGGTTTTCGACAAATATTTTTTACATGACCTAACCCAAATATTTGAATCTATTGATAACATTGGTCATGAAAGCCTTCGGATTAAAATAAATACATGTCTGTTATTGTATAAACTCTTTGACTCACCTGGAAAATTTGCTTTAAGGAGAAAAGAGCTCTTCTGAGTTCTCGGCCTGTAGAATTGTACAGCTTTTCTGTAGGACACAAAACAATAAGAACAACATAATTTATTCTAACTTGATGGCCACTGAATAATATTGGGTACATAGTATACAATGCTACTCTAACAGCAAAAGTTGAGATATTCAGTGTAAAAGAAAACCTGGATGTAACCCACACCTCCTTTCAACGGACTTTGGAAACAACGGATGCTGTCTGCTACTTCTGAGAGAACATTCTAGTTTAGAAATAATGGAAATAATATCTTTTATTTTAGTGTTTTTTCATTGCTGTTATTAGATACACATATTATTCTGTTTAATGGCATTCATAATATGTAAGTTGTTATAAGAAATGGTCATTACTTGTATATAAGATCGTCATATGAACGTCCAGATGTAATGGACTCCCAGACACCCTTTCCTCTCGATTTCTCCATTTAATCGAAGTTTTAGTGTATTGCTATCTGGTTGTACTGTTTCCATGAAAATCAACGCATGTCCAAATGACTTCGTCTCCATTGTATTTTAAATTGCAAAGCATCTGCTCTCGTTTCTGTGAATTGTTGGTAGGAGCGTGTGCAGCGTGCATGTACATGTAATAATAATCATGATTGCACTTCTAGAACGCTTTCCACCCGAGGGTCACGAAGCGCTGCACAAAGCTGTGGAGAGAACGGCATGTCAGCAAAAAGCACAATATATGAACGGCAAATCAATGCATACATCTGCAGTACAATATTTATTTAAAAATTATTAACAATAACTTTTTACAGCCCTTTGCTGTGGGGCTTATAGAAGGGGAATTATACGATGCCGAAGCAGGCAGTTCAGTGCACGTCGGTAAACAGGGGTTTCTAGCACTGGTTCACATACAACTCGATCTCAGCCAAGCGAGGGATTTCAACCAGGACGCCAGGTTCATAGCGACGCAGTGAGCCAATAGCTTCATCCACTACTCCACTCACCCCCAGCACTAGATTTACTGCCTGCATAATGGTGTTGTTTTTCCCCCTCCGACAATGAGAGAGTGGCTGAGGCGAGACAAATGAATGTTTGCTTTAGCGTCTCCACCTCTCACATCAAACGACCATCATCTGGGGACGGCTTTTATCGCCAGACAGCCGCACGTTTACGTATCTGGTCACACCTCACGCATGCACCATTAAGGAGGTACCGTGTCCATTAATCGAGAACATCTCTACAAGTCTCACACGGCGTGTAAATATCTCATGCGGCGAGAAACTGCGGTTGTTCACTTCCCCACAACAGTTGAATTGTGATGACGGTGGGGTGTGCGGAAGAAAGTACCGCTGAGAAAGGAAAAAAATCTCGTTCGGTTAATTTACGATCTGATGTCAGTATTTTGTATCGCGTTACACGAAGCCACTGTGTGGAGACGAATGACCCTCGTGCAACTCAATTGGCTGAGATCAAAAGCTGCTTGTCAGCGACGCCAGAGATGACAAAGCCAGCTATATTCGTTCGCCACTGCGTTCAAAAGCAACAACGGCCTTTAAGAAAACATCACCCGAAGTGCATTTAAGGAGGAATAAAGGTGGAAAAAGAGAAACAACGAAGGGTCTATGTGCTAAGCTGTATGAGGCAATTGTACAGAATTTTTTACCAATTGCTCCGTGGCTCAATACCTCTTGTTTTGAGGAATGTGGATGTTGGCGTGGCTGGAATATGTTTCTGTAAAGCGGCAGGGCCACCACCGGACTTAGTTTTCAATTAAGTTGCATTTTTCCCATTCCACCCGTCAGAGAATCCTTTTTTTCGTACAGCTCAATAATTGCTGGTGAAAGCCGAAGGATAGGATCACAAAAAATGTCTTCACATTTTTCTTCCAATTAATTCCAATCATGGTCTGATTATAGCAATCCAAGTAACAAGTATTACCAAGGAAGCACCCTGAGAAGCCTTTTGATTTTTCTGGCTTCTTACAACTAGAAGGCAAAGACACTTAAACTTCCCAGGTCATTGCAACGTCACAATTATTATCCAATTGCACACACCACTAACAGAATGTTTCCTTGAAACAATGTGTGCCCTAGATGAGAGGTCAAAGAATGCACAGAGGCATGAGTAAAAATAAACTCTGGCAAGAATGGCTTTCATTTCAGACAATCGTGCACTTTGGATCAGTGTTTGAGTTTCATTTCACAATTGTAGTCTTTCCGCCTAAAGAAATGTACACATGTGTTTTCATAGAACATCCTGCACGAGACAACAGCATATTAATGTACAATCTGTATATATATAGATCTCCTGGCATACTCTACTTTTTGTGCAGATCCTTTGTGTGCTAAGTTATTCCAAATTTTCAAATGGCATCATATCACGAGATTTTGTTATACTATTGCACTTGGCTCCATGTTAAGAAGATTAATGCCAATGTTAGGGTTTGATAGCCATAAGAAGGATTCAGGACAGAGTTTATTTAGTGTTGCTATACCTCCCTTGAAGAAGCACAAACCATGGTGGTTGACTTTAGGTGACATCCTCAGATGATGAAGCCATTTGTAAACCTCACTGAGGAGTGTCACTCAGTTTTAGTCAAGCTGGAAGGAACCGTTGAGCTATACAGCTCTTTTAAACAGTTGTCCAGCGGGAAGGAGTTAGCAAGTTACAACATCTCCAGTGGGGGCGATTTGGTCATGACAAATAACATAGACAGCCTGTATTTGGACTGAACTGTGGGAGGGAAGTGGAGCACCCAGCGAAAACCTATGCACACACATGGGGAGAACATGCAAATGCCATACAGAGAGAAACCTGAGCTGAGAATCGAACCTGAGCCCTTCTTTCTGGGAGGCGGCAGCGCTACTCACTGCGCCACGATGTCACACTCACGTGATTGAGTGTCTGAGAATGGTCGAAGAGCTGATTTCACAAGACCTCTGGAAGATCCTGAACGTGGAATTTCTATTGTGCAGGGTTAAGAGGTGTGCTTTTTACCTACTTCTGCTGTGAGATTTTCTCATGACAATATTATACAAAAATATACCTCTCACACGTGGAAGTCAGCCAAGTTAAATGTTAAACCAAATCTTACATATTTCCATGCAAGCAATGCATGGCCTGCATGGACGAGTAGGCCAAATACCATCTACAGGGGGTATCTAAAGCTTCCTCAAATGGAGGCCCTTCCAGCAGCACAAAGGCATGAGCAAACCGTTGCCGCACTGCAGTCTTAAACTTTTATGGCCATATGTTAGATGTTTATTATTACAGCAGAAAGTACCCAGCAAGTTTGCAAGTTCTAGATGCGGGATTGCTGCGACATAATAACCGTCCAAACCAACGTAACAACCCATTAAATCAAAGGACAAGTAAACGTACAGTGACTATGTTCATACATGAAACTCTGACCATAATCATAAAAGCAAACAGTGACACTCAAGATTGCACAATTAAACAAACTCACAGCTTCAGCTTATACAAAAATGAAACTCCAACCATAATCATGAAGTACACGGTAGCGCTGAAGATTGCACAGCACAATATATTAATAATCGACAAAAAAGAGCAACAGTGCAACAGTGGCATGGGAACAATTGTTTAGCACAACAAAAGCAATGAGCAAATGCAGTCCTTCAAGATGAACAATCAATTTATGCAAACCCAACTGGTACGATTTTTTATTAGTATCTAAGGTAGCTCAATGATAGTGACTGTAGCTTCAAGCTTGTGCCAACATTGTTCTAAAAAAGAGGGGCAGGTGCCACAAAAGCCTTTTCCCCGAATTTTGATGTGATGCTTCGATTAGGGCCAACTACATTAATTCCACCGTACTCTATTTGAACCAACTAACGGGCACTGACAGTGTTAACGCTGCCAGAGGTAACCCTTGCGCTATCCCCAGTGAGACAAAGAAAAACACGTGCTTAAAAAATATATTGAGTTGACACACTTTACTGCCTTGTAACAACACGTTTGCTATAAAGATTCCTAAATAGCATTAAAACATTCTCGCCGTATTAATTCCTGCACATATGCACACATGTACTTTTTTCACAATCCATGTCTTTGTGCCTTGCCATGCCACGAATGCTTTTGCTAGAATTTTTTAATTTAAACATACTGCAAATCAACCCAAAATACAAAACAGCTTCTTGTTTTTTTAAACCCGCATTAAAATAAACATCGACTTGCATAAACTTTTTCCTTGAAAACAAAACAGCAGCATTTAAATAATCCCCATGAAAGTCTACAGGTGCCTCAGATTCATGATTTTTTTTTATGTTTTCCTTTGGACTATTATAGAATTTTCTGCACCTATACAACAACAGAATTTTTCATGAGTACTTTGACAGGAGTGAAAATGTAAATGAGTGAATCTATCTAAATGCGTTGTTGTTTACATTCACAGCACTAACAGTTTGAACATTAACCAATATACATTCAAACTATACAAAAATCTGTAAGTTCTTATAAATAACGCATCAGTGGTACTCATAGATTTAATGATTGTGAAAACTAGCTTATATGTCTCGCACTATCTGACGAGCATTTCAAAAAATCGTACAACCTTCTGTTCGGTTGTGTTGATATATTTATTACAAAAACAAACAAGACCTTTTCACCATACGTTAGGGGGTCTCTCATTTCCATTGGGTGCAGCTTAATTGACACAGAATGTTCCTTCTGGCTTTGCGGTTCGTGAGCAGTGAAGATGTTCAAGAGCGGGCCCTTTCCACGCCCTATCAACAAACGCCACATCTCGACACCGATACGCGCGACAAGGCGCCGATTACACGAAGGTGAAATGTTGTCAGTCCGTGCAGCCCAGACACACGGGCACGCTCACGCTCAGCTCACATTGGAAATGATTCTCTATCCGTACAGAGGCGTGTGCATAAAATGATACCCAGACACCCGATCCTGCCAGAGCCGACTATTGCTCGAGACAATTCCCATCCTGAATTCTTTTAAACTCCTTGCCAAAACACAGCCAAAGGTTTTTTTTTCTCTTCTACTCCTTTTCATAAAAAAAATAGGGTCATTGGCATCCAACGAAAAGTTTCTTTTCCGACATTTTTTTTCTAATTGAAGCACTCTACATGTCTGCAGGCTTTGTGCGACTTGCGAAGAGCCAATTGATCGGGACTGAGCTTGGGGTGAGTCGACGGTGGTGGGGGTGGTGGTGGTGGTGTTCGCGGCGCAAAGGATCCATCCCTGGGATCTCTGGCGCCACGCGGCCTAACGAGGCGCCCTCTCCCCGAGATTGCGTGGGGACAGCGTGCAGGGAGCCGTGACGAAAGCGCGGCCCAGCCAGAGAACACGAGGTTGGGTTAGAGCAGGGGCTTCGCTAGTTTGGGCCACCTTAGACCACTCCGGGTCTGGTCTCCACGGACCACCAGGTGGCGCTCGCAACGCTCGCGACCCGCTGATGGGTCGCGAGCCACCGGCTGGGAATGGCTGGACGAGAGACAGCCGGTACAATCCGGCACACTGTACCGGTTACAAAGTGGCCGAAGCACACAGCTTGGTACAGGTGGGAAGGGGGCTTGTGATAACACCGTACCAATAAGAAATTTAAGTTACTTTCACCCCTGATTATAGCTGCACAAGCACGAGCATACATAACGTAGAAAGGAATTAGCTCCAGAATAGGGAGAGATTACATAAGCAGTGGCTGGAGAATAATGGTGCGGTTACACGATTCGTCGCTGCGTTGTGGACTGCGCCAGTGCTCTCATCGTCACTGGAGCTATGTAAAGGTGCGGCCCTGCAAATTGTTCAACCACGACACTGCTGATGGAAGGGCCTCCACTTAAGAGAGCTCCAGAGAGCCCCTCTATAGCATAGCTGGCTACTTCTCCAAGGTGGGAGTTATCCACATTTAATCCCAACATTCACAACTTGCTGAGCGATGTTGTGAGTGACGCTCCGTGTATTACACATTCGTTATGAGGAAGGCTGTCAGGCAGTAACAATGTCGGGTTTTTTACCCTCGGCAAATACTGCATTAAACTATCTGTGGTGTCGAATATGAAATCACGTCTCCTCCCTGTGCCCTCGGTGGTGCAGCTCAAACACATCCATTAACTTAACCGTAGCATCGTAAACAAGT
>JAZEWT010000011.1:23016561-23026629 GCA_036362905.1 Mordacia mordax
TGCTAGAGTTTTGGTCCAGGGATTGGGTCGTCGAGGCCCCCCGCCACGACTGCTACCCAAACCACATTGCACCGGCCCCTCACGGACCTTCCTGCGGGTGGACCTTCCTGTCTTATCGCACCAACAAGCCTCGCCGAACTGTAAGCAGAATCCTGCACTGGCCTACCAGCAGCTGTGGCCTTGCTCTGTCCATCTTCAGCTACCCCTCCCCATCGCCTACACTCAAGAAAATTATTTTGCTAAGTGTAAATTGAAGTTACTTAATGGTGCCCCCCCCCGCCTCATACTCCCCCCTCGTTCACCCCCTGCCAAGCCCTGTATAGTGACATGGCTCGCTGTGCACGGATGTTAATCTGTGCAATCCCCTATTAAACACATTCTGGGGGCACTTCTTGGGCTACCCTTGATCTGTTTCTAGCGCTCTAACATCTGCAACAAAGGCAGGCCTGTCAGGCAACTGCCGAGGGATTCTAAAGTGAAGGGAGAACATGAAGACACTTTGTAGCTTGAAACTTGGTTTCACGAGGTCGGATTTCAGGCCACGGCGTGGGCACAGCGGGAAGACTTGTGGCGCCACTCCGTCCAATCAGAAATGAGCCATTTTATGTTGTTAATATCCCTGAGGATCGTGGTGAGTGAATGGTAACAACAGCTTGTGGGGTTTGAAGAAATTACTTGAAATTCGGCGGTTATTTACACATTGATTTCTTTATTTCACGGGGAAATAAAAAAGAGTGTGCTTTCTTTTCTTTGGAGACGATGGCACGGTTCAATATTTTTCATCCAAATAATTGGAAAGCTTCTTCAAAGGCAAGCGATTGTTACCATCGCTGGAAGGAGTAATCATTGCAGACGTTATTTTTGTTTTAAATCAGTCGCTGGCAGTGACCAATTTCATGAAAACCTCTGGATTGCGTCACCAAAATATTTTAATTGGTTTTGATTCACAAAACTGGATTGAAACCACATAAGTTTCCTCTTCTCCTAGAAATGTTTCCAGCCAATAATCGTTAAACGTTCCCACACTTAACCACTCTCCAGTGCATTGATCCAGTGTACTCGTGCAACGGAAGATGTTTCTATCGAAGGATATGTGTGGGTGTCGTATCTATTATAACAAACAAAACTTGTAGACTACTTTACGTAGAAAGAGCAGCAGCAGCAAATTCCATCAGACTTTAAAATGTGCCCAACATAACTGTCGTAATGAATTACGTGCTATTTTTCCTATATGCTTATGTTATTACATTTTATAGGCTCTCTTTAAATTACTCAAAGGTCCTATATAATGTTTTAAACAGGATGTTCTCCTTAGAATTTATTTTAAGAACAGCTGAATGAGTTTCACAAAACATTTCAAACCTACTCTGTGTTTAATTTGGATATCACATTAATCCAATGTAATGTTGTAGTTTTGCCTTACTGAAGGGTATGATAGACAGGCCGCTTTATTGCTATTTTAATTTTAGGTATTGGATCAGTGATGCATCGATTCATAAAATGCAAGTGTAAACATCAATGTTGCTTTTAATTGTATATATAGCATGGAACATGTTGGCAATTTAAAAAAAAAACGCAGAGCCTCGGCCAGGATGGGATGCTGGAACGATGGGGAAGACCACAGCCGACAGAGAGAATATGCATCCGAGAGGCCAAATGCACTTGTTTAAATATTATTCTTATGTAGATGTAAATAAATAAAGCATGTCCATACACAACCTTGAATCGTCAGTCAGTTGTACAGAAATCCTGCCTGATATATGAGCATTGCGTCGCACGGGTACAGAGCAATTTGTCCTTTAGAACACATGCTTGAAAACATCCAGTCCTCAGAGACTAGTATGGTCATATCTTCCTCTGTCCATCATCTCAATCCATTTGTATAGAAATTATGTGGTGAACACTTATCTATCTCTGGGCCAACGCGGACAGCCTGATGATGTCAAGTACCTGGAAGCTCTGCGAGGTGACCTTTTGTGAGACACCACGTTTTTTATTGGATTGTGGGTGATAGGAAGGTCACACTATAACACAGGCAAACACCTGCAGCAGTGTTCATGATTTACTGTCAAGTTCTCAAAAAGTATGGGATTATTTTCAAAAGGGCATGTGACACGATCTCATCTCATCTCATTATCTGAAACCGCTTAATCCTATATAGGGTCACGGTGAAGCCGGAGCCTATCCCGGAAACATAGGGCGTAAGGCAGGAATACACCCGACGACGGGACGCCGGTCCATCGCCGATCATCATCTCCTATTAATAACACATCTTACTACAAGCCACCGCAAGATGTACACAATATGTGCTGCTGTAAATTAACGTAATCAGGCTAGACTAAATAAAGACTCATGAGCCCACACGGTCCTGTGTTTTGTTTGCAAACATAAAACTACTTCAAAGTATATTAAATCATTTTTTTTAACAGCTGGTTCCATTTCACCCAAAATTCACAGCCAGGAAAGCAGATGACATTTGCTTGTTCAAGGTGTGCTTTTCAAAGAGACCTCAAAGTATTCATGTCCATGTAAACATAGTATTTTCATTTAAGAAAGAAGGGCAAAGGAAAAAGAAGAAGAAGAAAAATCTTTTGATCTGTGAGATTCGTGCTGGCTGCTCTCGGGTCATGCAGATTGGCGGTGCGAGTTCATTTGTAACTCGAGAAAATCCATTGGACATGGCTTTTTAACGGCCTGCAAGGGGCGTCCCATGTCGGGCATGCTGGTGCAATGCTCCCTTAAAGTTTACAAGCGGTGGGACGCTGCGTGGCGTTTTTCACGCTGCTGTGACCGTGACCAAGCACCATAATGTCCCTCAACACCAGAGATTCCAGTGTAAAAGCTCATTGTCCGACGAGCATTTGAACATTCCTGGTGTGGACTAATCCATAGCGTTAATGTTATTGCCAGGAGATAGCTGAGATGGTTGGTCTGTGGCCCACTTTAATTCGAATCCTCGACAGGCTCATATCAGCCCAGCCTACCGTTATTGGCCCGAAAGATTGAATTGGTTCTGCAGATAGAGCACAGCACGTTTCAGCTAAACCGTTCAGAAACGTCTGATGATGTATCCAACGTGGAAGGCGAGACGTCACGAAGGATAAAAAAGGCACGCTTGACATGGCTATCCCGAAAAAAGCCATGGAGAGCGATTCTAATATATCGAGCCGTTAATACCCTACATCAGTACAATCTTGTGCATGGCAGCGGGTTTCTATAGTTAAATGACAATGTTGACGTCTGATAGTCACTATGACATCACGAAAGAGTTTGTGGAATTTTGCGATTACACCATTGAAGGAGCAGGGATTTATTATATGGTCCATTTACTCTGTAATTGTCATAAATCGAGCCGTAAAAGCCTACATCATTACATGAAATGGTTCCTTTAACAGGACCTGTAGAATGTCCACAAGCTGCTCAGGATTGTTCCCACCCTTACTATGCTTGAGTGGGCGACACTAAGTTGGTTGATACTTAGTTTTTGGCAGCGAGTGAATACTGTGGTGAAGTATGGTCAACGACCTAAATGACTAAAAGTTGTGTGGGAGAGGTCTTGATCCAACATTATATTGAAAGTGGGCTGGTGCAGATTTTTACCGTTGACTAATAGTTATGATCATTTTAAATAGGATTCTAAAAGGCAAAAAATAATGACCAAGCACATTGCATACTTCTAAATTGTAAAAAGCATATGTAGAAGACTATGGTTTTGTATTCCTTGGTTAAGACATGTAAATATATTGATGATTGCTTCGAAAAGCTGCTCTCTCGGGACAGCCGCGTCGATGGCTCTCTCTCCTCTCCTCGCGACGTTTCGCCTCACACGTTGGAGGCATCCTCAGGCGTGTGAGGCGAAACGTCGCGAGGAGAGGAGAGAGAGCCATCGACGCGGCTGTCCCGAGAGAGCAGCTTTTCGAAGCAATCATCATGCATCGAGCCGTGAAAACCTACATCATTACAATGTAAATATATTTCCATATTGTTACTATGAAATCCATATCAATCACATTCTTGCACTGTTAAAAGGAACATAATCTTCCTGTAATAATAAATATGTACAAATTAAAAAAATAAGGCGCCAAGCAGCCTATCCTTCTTCCACTGTTGGCTATGGAACAGCAAGGCCAGATGCTCGACTTGTTCTAAATAAATAAGCAAATAAATAATATAAACCTGCATTTGCATTTCGTGCAATGATGCATATGATTTGTTATGAATGTTATTTTCCGGCTAAATGAGTGAGGGAGGGGGGGCGGGGTTGGATGATAAAAATGCTAATGACCCGTATCAGGGTGTGCCTTCATTCCCAGGATTCAGTGGCATCGTGCAAGTTGCTCCATGCGTTGCCTAGCAACATCACAGCACGCCACGGTTAAGGCAAGAGATTTTCCTCATCCACCATCATCACCAGCCCCTACCTGGCCTCCGTCCCCCTCAATCTGATCATCCACTGTGGGCTTTCCAAAGTGGCATCAGCTCCACAATTGAAACGGTGAAAATGTTCAAGGTTCACAGAGTGGCACACTTAAGCCACCTTTCACCAAATAGATGATATACAAACGGGACCGAGTGACAATGGTAGCGTCCGTGCCTAATTTTGCCCAGCTGGGGTGTTTAGCGTCAGCCACGACCGTTATCTCTTTGACCACAGCAACCTGTGGTCCTTGGCGCTGCCCGGTGCAGCAGACGATCGCTGGCTCAATGACGGGTATGCGATCCAAAGAGATAAAGAGAGTTCAAGCTCTGCTGTAAACAGATCAACAATGAAGAGTGTAACCCATGGCTAATGCATTGATGCTTTACCCCTTTCTTGCACGCCATTATAAAATAACGCATCTTTGGAACGGATCATGATTCCCGAATAGTGATAATTCATCACATCGCGTTAGGGATGAATCATTTGAGGCACTTTCAGAAACTCCATCCATTCATCCATTTTCTACACCACTTGTCCTGGTGAGGGTCGTGGTGGCAGCAGTCCAAGGAGAGTGGACCAGACATCTCTTTCCTAAGCAACAGATTTCAGCTCTTCCTGGGGGATTCCCAGGCGTTCCCAGGCCAGCCGAAGGATATGATCCCTACAGCATGTCCTGCGTCGGCCTCTAAGTCTCCACCCAGTGGGCCGTGCCTGGAAGACTTCCCAGGTGAGCCTACTAGGGGGCATCCTTACTAGATGCCCGAACCACCTCAACTAGCTTCTCTCAATCTGGAGGAGCAGCGACTCTACTCTGAGGTTCTCCCGGATTTCTGTACTCCTCACCTTGTCATGGAGAGTGAGCCCAGCAACCCTGCAGAGAAACCTCATTTCTGCCGCTTGCATCCGCGATCTCGTTCTTTAGATCATTACCCAAAGTTCATGACAATAGGTTAGGATAGGGTCATAGATTGACCTGTAAACCGATAGCTTTGTCCTAGGACCAAGCTCCTGCGTCACTACCACGGACTGATACAGTGCCCACATCACTGCAGACGCTGCTGCAATTCGCTGGCCAACTTCACGTTCCCGCTTACCATCACTCGTGAACAATACCCCAAGATATTTAAACTCTCATCTCTCATCTCATTATCTGAAACCGCTTAATCCTATATAGGGTCACGGTGAGCCGGAGCCTATCCCGGAAACACAGGGCGTAAGGCAGGAATACACCCGACGACGGGACGCCAGTCCATCGCCGGGCATTGCGGGACAATTTTAGTCTGCGAGCCAATCAACGTATCCAGGAGCATGCTTTTGGACTGTGGGAGGAAACCGGAGTGCCCGGCGAAAACCCACGCGGACACGGGGAGAGCATGCAAACTCCACACAGAAAGGCACCCGAGCCGAGAGATTCGAACCCGGGACCTTCTTGCTGTGAGGCGACAGCGCTAACCACTGGACCACCGTGCCGCCCGCGCGCAATTGTCTTTGAAGCAATCCTGGTGCTCCTTATTCCCTGGGGTTTCCACTTGTCCTGTTTTCCCTAAGCTTGTCCTCCTGTTTGAGGAAGCTGTCTGAGGAAATCTGTACGTTTTTACAGAACAAGTCATTATTCAGTCTGGGTTTTTTCCAGTTTCACGTACAGTCCTCACTCTCTCTCTCGTTCACCCCCACAATATGTTCCGGAGTCTTGTGCCTCTGAGGTGGCTTTACGCTTCACCAACATGCAATGCCCAACATGGTGAAGTATGGTCAAGTAACTGGCGGCAACCAACAATGAATGCAGAAACCTTCCACCAGCAACATATTGCTAAAGTGCTAACCAACTGCACACACTATCCGAGCAAGGGAAAGTGCACGCTCTTAGGCAAGAACTCATGCAGGCCATATGCACATGGGTGCCTTCATATGTGAAGCGGTCGTTAATGGGATGAGGCGAGAGAGAGAGGAGATCTGAGAACCACCGTGTCACACGGCTCCCCTGGGAATTCCACATTCGCACGGCGGGGTTCCGATCAGACCCCACCGCCCTGCACCATGTTGCGGCGACGAAGGCGATTTCGTTTCAAGTCACCTCGTCAGCCAGACACTCCTTTTAGTTTATGGTGTTGCCTCAACTCACGTCTTAGGGAAATGCTTACGCTTCTTTGGATTCCGCGGGATATTCTGCAGACATGCCTCAAGGCTCCACGGGTAGGAACACTGACGGAACTAAGCGAGAAGTCAAACGTTAATAAAAAGAAAAGCACCGTGTTGTTGCGAGCACAGCCAGAGATCATGTTCTTAGCTCACGATTGCTGTGATTTTGTTCTGTTCTGGCGAAGCTCTTAACATGCAAACGTTCTTAAACTATTTTTAAATACTATTAAAGGAATTGATTACAGTACTTTCCGAGATGATAAAACTGCACTGTATGCTTTCGATTCCTGTTCACCTCGTTTACAACGACTGGCTGTATCGGTAGGGATGCTCGAAAAATCTGTTCTACGTACACGGTGTGAATCCGCGATCGTGTAATCGTTATAACGCTGGTCTTGTAATCTAGAGATCGCTGGTCCGATCTCAGTTCGAGCCTCCCCCAGCCATATGCAGTTACAGTGTGTCGATCAGAAGGTCACATGTGCTGGGGTAACTGTTCTCCCATATCCTCCAAGATTTCCAACATGCATGGAATAGCAGGTCTCAAATACCCTGGTATGGAGGGTCTCTCTAAAGCACCCTCTATGGGAAATCTTTCACCAGCAGTGGCGCGAACAAGCGATTTCACAGCCGCGCCTTTAACTTCATAGCACTAACGCTCGAGGTATAATTTCCAAGGTTATTCAATCACTTGTTTTGTTGCCGTTTATCTCATTGAAACGCGAGACGCGGTATCGCTAACGACCCCATGCAAATCAACGTGATATACAGTACGTACACATACAACTCAAGCTAAAAGCCGCGGTCTCTCCATGCGATAAAACATCTAAAAAAAACCAAGCTCAGATAAAAGTTGGAACAGGGAGCTGGGATCACGATGGCACAGGAGAGGTCACGTCGGAGGGCATATTGGGGTGGGTGGTCTTTATTATTTGTCAAGGTCCCTTCGGAGACTTTCACGCAAGAGTGCGGCTGATGGGGAGCACCTGACAGGCGGCGGCAGGAGCAGAGAGCGAGAGAGACAGCCTTGCGTGCACGGGGCTGCGTCCAACCACGGATCTGCTTGACCACGTTTGAAACTGGATCGCGACTTTTCCCTGCGGGTACTGGCCCCTACGTGGCACGGGCCCTACACAACTGCTCTTAGTAAAATTGCTACCAGGCAGGCAGTGCTTTCGGAGTGCGGGGCCGGCACGCTCGCAGTGCCAGTTCGCGAGCAACGCGCGAGGAGCTGGGGAGACGGGCGAGCACTTTATGGAAGTCGCTTCGTCGTGGAAGGCGCCGCTTTGGTGACGGGTTGGAATGCGCGTCGTTGACGTACGGTGGCATCTCTCCGACGCCATCGTGGGTCCACACTTCAAGCATCCCGAGTGTATGCGGACTATCCGAGACTGCGCCCCACAACTCAAGGTTTGCTCATGGACGCAGTGTGCGTCCGCGCGTACAATCGCTAAGGGGCATGCCAAAAAGGGTGCCTTCTTGCGCAGTCTTATGGATCCGTAATGGCATGTGAAACACGCCACGGTCCCTTGCTAACACATGCACGCTTTTACTAAAAACGCTTATTTCCTGTGAGCAAGTGTCAGCGATGCTGTTAGTGAAATCTATATTATTTTCACAGGGGTTATTTGGGTTTGTACCTCTGGGCTGACATGTGCACGGCGAGATTGTTGTGTCGTGGACAATAGCAGGTGCTCCAGAGGTGATGATAATAGCTTTGGTAAAATACACTAAAATCTTCCTCTACCCCTGATGCTACCTCTTTAGAACCCTACCATTGGGAATTTCAACAATATCTATGAAGGGATCCACGCTTGTTATTTCCAGATTCCTGGCCCAGTTGTCTCTTTATGATGGCCCAATGCTTCCACACTTAAGCAACAGGCATGCAGATATTTATCAGAAGCTGCTGATGTAATTCTTGCAAGGCGTTGTCAAAACAATGTTGCAGCGGAACTTAGCCGTTTGATCAAATCGTCCCCCATGGCTACGCAAGACTTCATCGCTCAGAGGAAGTGGTGATTGACATTACATAAATTAGGGTGAAGAATATGTGCATGCCCATATTAGGGTTGATTTGAGGGTGGTTTTTCTTCTCTTTTTGGAACTGGTAAATCCCGTCGTAGCTTCATAAACAATCACAAAAGATGTGCTGCCCCTTATGTATGTTAAGATGATGTTAGCATAGCCATAAAATATCAAATGCCATCGATCCACTACTGGAGGAACGGCCTCCTGCGTCATCACAATCTCTCACAGTGCAGCAATACAGAAATCCACGTAACACCACATACGTGGGGTTTTCATACTCCATCTCCTCAGAGGGAGTACTCTTGGTGGCATACATAGAGATCACCTACATCATCACAACTTTCTGCGCGAAAAAAATCTAACGTATTTTTTTTTGTACACGTATGAAGATTACATTTTACAGTCTTTATCTATTGACTGCTATATATGGGCCACCCTATATCATGTCATGGAGGCAGGGGGGTAGTTTTTTGCCCTACGTCACCATAGCGGCCAATGCAAATTGATAAATGGATCCGTTCAGGTGACCCTTGCCAACTGAACATAGCAATGGGTGCGAATTTAATTCTGATCACGAGGTTTAAGTCTGACCTCCGGTTTATCACCATGGACAGAAATGCTGTGTGGGTTTTTACTCATTTTTGCATCTTGCTTGAAACCATACATCTGCTGCTCCACGTAGAATGATTATACCTAATATCAAAATACAGCTAAACAAGTAAAAAAGTGAAAAAAAAACATGCAAACACATGCAACTAGATTAATGAATTCCACATTATGCACTGCTTATAGCCCTTTGGCCTAAGTGCTTCAGTGCACTATCAAGAGCATGTGAAATTGCTATTTATTTATGGATATTTTTAGTTCCACAATAATTTAGACCCTAAATGGAAAACTTCCAAGCCACGGTCTACCGTTGCTACGACTGTGGTTTGGCCAAACGTCTGAAAACAATTGTTAACCATATCCATTACCTATAATGGTTCGCTGTTATGTACTGACAGCTGTTTTTCATAACAGTGATACAGCGCGTATCAAAATGGGCCGTACCGGAGTTCTACGAAGCAGAGCTCTGGCCACAGTCGGGGTGGAGCAGCACAGGCTTGAGATTTATGGTGCCTGCGGACGAGTGTGTGTCAGCATCTCGCGCGAGTTCGCACCTGCAGACTCCTGCAGAGCGCATTTAGCCAACGCTAGTAATCAGCGCAAGACCGATGTGGCCTCTCAATGTCTACGTGCAGGTCATTAAACACGACGAAGCGTCTACCGCCGCTATCGGTTTCTGGCCGTCGGCGTACACGGACGGTGGATTTTTCGAGGCGCAATGTGCACGGCGTGGCATTGTGTGCAAAACGTGGAGGCGACGGGTGGGTGACGATGGGGGAGGCTGCGGGGGTGCGAGAGGAAGAAGTTAGCAAATTAAAAGCACATTTACATTCACACAATAGCGGGAGACTCAGCTAGCGGGCGCAGTTGGG
>JAZEWT010000011.1:23028157-23044556 GCA_036362905.1 Mordacia mordax
GAACTTGATGTTCGGGTGTATGGAGTTTAGGTGACCAAGGAATTCCTCTAGCTTCTGTCTTCCGTGTGGCCATATGACGAATGTGTCATCAATGTATCGATGAGAGATGAGATGAGATGAGGTTTCAGACAATGAGATGAGATGAGGCTGTTCTTTCGGGATAGCTGTATCGAGTGCTCCTTCTCTCTATCATGATGTTTGGCCTCCCTCGCTGGAGGCATCATGAGGTGTTATGAATCTCATCTCATCTCATTGTCTGAAAACCGCTTAGTCCTATACAGGGTCACGGTGAAGCCGGAGCCTATCCCGGCAGACACAGGGCGCAAGGCAAGGATATACCGACGATGGGACGCCAGTCCATCGCCGGTGTTATAAATGGTTCAGCTGAAACTTGTTCTCATATACCTGCAGTGTGTGGAAAATGTGTTCAGTATTCTGTGTTCGATGAAATCCATTTTTCTGGGTCAGGTCACACAAAAATAATGTCGTTTAACCCTCCACCACCCGACACGGCGAATTAATGAGGCTTGTTACGTGAACAGAACATGCCTATTTCTTCACTATTCAGCACACCGGTGTGTGGGAGAGCGAGCCCACAGTGTTTTTTAATAGGATACCACGTTTCACTGATAATTGCAACCAGCATCATCAGGCACCCACGCCAAACCTGGACGACCAACGAGCTGCAATCATCAGCAAAACGTCCTGTATCTCACTATACATGCTGTGGTTTCGCTGTCCCACACACCGCTGTGCTGAGATAGTGAAGAATTAGCACGTTCTGTTCACGTGACAAGCCTTACTAATTGGCCGTGTCGGGTGGTGGAGGGTTAAACGACATTATTTTTTGCGTGAGCTGACCCAGAAAATGTATTTCATCGATAACATTGGTGACAAAAACCTTTGAATTTAAGTATTCTGTGTTAATACTGCATTCACATTGTCATTCATACGGCATTAAAAGTACTACTGTAAAATAAACTAGACGGTGTATGGTAAGGTAAAGCATAGGTACTTCTACCTTCTTCTGAGATGTATGGCCGCTATTGAAGAATAGGCCAAAATACCCTCTCAGAAGGTCTTCCTTCACGTTTACCTTTCACAGTATGCAAGATTCCGAATGGCTGTAAGGTCACAGAGGTAATGAAAAATCAACCTGGGTCTGTAAGTCAGATGGAAATTATCCCACGGATATTTGACGTTTCTTTAGTAAGCCATTAATAGTCAACCAATACTTTTTACTCAGTATTCACATTGCCTTATCATTGCCTCTAAACATGGGCTCACGCTTAAGAGACCCCCTTACACACATTAACCAATTCGTACAGAGAGTGTAAGCTCATTTGAACAAAGCCACTTTTGTAAAAATCAAAAGAATTACCCCCACCTTTCCATCTCTCCCACACAAACACACTAATAATAATAATAATGTTTATTCAGTAGCTAAGTTACCCTATCCGAAGCTATGCTTCAATCAAATTAATTTCCAGTCAAATATTTCACGCAGAATTACAAAGCCGGTATTGTGAGCTATAACACATCGATGATGTGATCCACATCAAATGCGCTCGGTGCCATGCACTTCAATGTGAAGGTCACAATGCAACGTTATAGCAACTGTTGCTGGCAAAGTTCACTGAAAATTGTTGCCACATCAAAATGTCTTTATGAAACACCATTACTATGCCCCGGCGATGGACCGGCGTCCCGTCGTCGGGTGTATTCCTGCCTTACGCCCTATGTTTCCGGGATAGGCTCCGGCTTCACCGTGACCCTATATAGGATTAAGCGGTTTCAGATAATGAGATGAGATTACTATGCCACTGATATACAAATCTCAACAGTTGCTTGTTGTAAATGTGTCGCTGGTGATGATCGCTCAAATGTTGTGGTAGTACATTATGGCTTCAAGCTCTGCGTGATGGATAGATGTTTATTATTACAGCAGAAAGAACCCAGTGAGCTTCCAAGCTCCAGATGCGGATTTCCCATGACACAACAAACGCCCAACTGACCAACGCAACAATGCATAAAACCACAGGGCAAAAAAATTAACTCACAGCAACAGTATGTGCATGAATGGAACTCTAACCATAATGATAAATGTAAACAGTAACACACAACATTGCACAATTAACAAACTCAGAACACCAACTTGTACAATGATAAAACCCCAACCATAATCATGAAGCAAACAGTAACACTCAAGATTGCACAGCACAATTAATTAATATTTGACTAAAAAACCCAAGAGTGCAACAGTGGCATGGGAAAATTTGAAGTGTTTTCCACAACAAAAGGAAATAACATATACTCATGTCATCACATTGTCATAACCGCTTAATCCTGTACAGGGTCGCAGTGATCCGAAGCCTATCCCGGCAGACACCGGGCGCAAGGCAGGGATATACCCATGATGGGACGCCAATCCATCACTGGGCACTGAGGGCAATTTAATCTGCAAGCCAATTAACCTATGCAGCAGCATGTTTTTGGACTGTGGGAGGAAATTAGAGTGCTTGGCGAAAACCCACACGGACACGAGGAGAACATGCAAACTCCACCCAGAAAGGCATCCGAGCTGAGATTCAAACCCAGGGCCTTCTTACTGTGAGGCGACAGCGCTACCCACTTGGCCACCGTGCAGCTCAAGAACATATTCAACATTCAAAAATAATTATTGCAATCGCAGACGGGCCGACATTTTTATACTAATTGGGATCTGTGGGAATGCGCGTGCAAATTGCTCCGAGTTGTTGTCACACACAGCTCAGTGCTCCCCAGGGGCAACTCAAGGCTCGTTCGCCACATGAGAGTAACCAGGGTCACAGGTGGCAGGTCATAGGGCACGTGTCCGTATGACCTGGAGGTGGAGATGCTCATAAACAAAATACCGACATGCAATATGTGAGTACTCTCACTTCTTTGCAGACATCTGATCATTCTGGGAATGTCGGTCAAGATATTCTCCAGAGCAGGGTTTATCAACCTTTTTCACCTCAAGGCCCACTTGAGTCTGCACTCCACGGACCACTAGATAGTGCTCGCGGCCCACTGATAGGTCGCAGCCCATCGGCTGAGAATGGCAGCTATAAGGGGGCTTCCTAGAGTAGAGGCCCTTCTGCAGCAGTGGTGTAAGTAAGACATAGTACTGTACCTTTAAATTTTATCATATTACGGTATTTGTTATCTGTTTTAATAAACAGGTTCTTCAATGCTGCTATGGGGAGTTATCACTGTGCTGTAAAGTGGAAGTTTAGAGAGTCTGTTACACTGGTTATAGGGGTGAGCCTTGGGCGGCGCGGTGGCGCAGTGGGTAGCGCTGTCGCCTCACAGCAAGACTAACTGGATTCGATTCCCGACTCGGGTGTCTTTCTTTGTGGTGTTTGCGTGTTCTCTCTATGCCCGCGTATTCAAGTTTTCTCCCACCATCCAAAGACACTCTGCTGCCTTGGTTAACTGGCCTGTTGAGTAAATTGACCAAAAAGTGTGCCCCGCGATGTACTGGCGTATTATCGTGGATATTCCCCTGCCTTGCGCCCTCTGTAGGCCAGGATAGGCTCTGCCCCCACATCCTCCCGCGATCCTGTGCAGGATTAAGTGGGTATTGATGATGAATGGTGTCATAATTCTAACTTAGCAACTTTTGCAATAATTACTAATAACCCGTATTGACCGATTTCAAAATAAAATCGTCAGAATAGCGATTCGACTTTGAGGTGAAGCCTCTGAAAATGAGTAAATTTTAACGTTAGGAGATAAAGGTACTCCCCTGCAATTTCTGGCTCACGCCACTCATGACAGAAGGTTTCCACTAGAGGTCGCTGTAAAGAAACCCCCGATAGTCCATGTTGAACTCCCCATCTTCCACGTTAACATTTTAAATCAATCTTACCATTTTCAAATGTGTAATTTGTTTACGCTGACAGAAATACGTACACTATGCTCTTTCATCACACCTTCCGGTGAGATGGCTCGCGTGTCGGATGGATTTTTTATTGCGAAATAACGGAAGTTTTTAGACGATAATCGTTTTAACCACCCACAACACCTGTTCCTCTATATACACGTATCACAACTGATTGTGAAAAGCCATCTTTTAAAACGTAGCCCTTATGTTCGTCAGTGCTTACATTTTTTCATAAGGAATAAGATGCAATCTCTGTTAACGCTTCTGAACATATCAAACATCGCAAACAGCAGGGCATGTTGCGCAAAGTTTGCACGAAATCGTGTTTCAAACCATTAAGCGCAGTGACAGCAAAAAGACGATGACACGGTTAAAGATCTCATCTCATCTCATTATCTGAAACCGCTTAATCCTATATAGGGTCACGGTGAAGCCGGAGCCTATCCCGGAAACATAGGGCGTAAGGCAGGAATACACCCGACGACGGGACGCCGGTCCATCGCCGGGCATTGCGGGACAATTTTTAGTCTGCGAGCCAATCAACCTATCCAGGAGCATGCTTTTGGACTGTGGGAGGAAACCGGAGTACCCGGCGAAAACCCACGCGGACACGGGGAGAGCATGCAAACTCCACACAGAAAGGCACCGGAGCCGAGAGACTCGAACCCGGGACCTTCTTGCTGTGAGGCGTCAGCGCTAACCACTGCGCCACCGCGCCGCCCACGGTTAAAGATATATTTTGCTAATCAATTATTATCACGTTGCCCTGAATTATCAATAATTAAATGTAATTGCCTCAACAGAACGTTTTAATGTAACACTGATTACTGAGAGCCTTTGTCCTGAGAGTGAATGATAATGATAGCCGTACATTTCACAATATATTCTTTATTTCCTTTGTTAATGGACGGATAAGAAATAAAAAAAATCTTTTGAAAAAACACATCGGGCATTCCCAGGCAATTTTATCCTCCAAACTCACAAAATCCCTTCTAATTGTTTGGGGGAGGGGTGCAGCTAGTTAGAATACTGTTCATTCAATAGCATGAATATGCATTGTATCCCAAGGAACGGCTTGAGACCTCTAAGCACAGCGCTAATCCGCTCGGAATAAAGGCGGCAGTGGCACAGTGGCACCCGTCTCAGACTAGAGCTCCTTCCCCGCACCCATCTCCTTCAAGATGCCCACAGGTGCCAGTACACCCGTGCACCCGTGCACAATGATAGCCTTGCCCTCTGTCCGCCACACTCTGACCCCCCCCACCCCGTCCCATCCTGCCTCTCTCTGCGAACACAATAGGGGCCTAGCCCTGCCACAGCCTCCCAGGCTCCTGATCGGAGCCTCTGTGAGACGCGATTCCTCGTGCTTTGTATGTGGACTCGTTTGAGCTCGGTGTTTTATTTCATTTTAGTTCAGACATGTAAATTGTCATCATTATTTCTGTTCGTTTTTTATTTAAACGAGAAGAGAACCGCGTAGCTATGTCGGTTTTTTTAATAATTGTTCAGCGGGGAAGGCTAAGCAAGTTACAACATCTCAGGGCACTGTGGGATATTTAGTCCGGACAATTAACCCAGATGGCAAGTATTTGGGCAATTCAGGCACTGTTAGCCTAGAAAGATATAGAAAGGCAGACGTATATTGGGCTCGTTCTCAGAGGTGAATGTAGGAATGAAGTTCTGGAAGGATGTTTGAAGACTGCGGTTTGTTATTTGCCAACAAAATGCTTGGTGAAATGTGTAAAACTCATGACATTCTTACACAGTAAGTCCATCGTAGCCTCAGTGCTCCAGTAAGGGTCTCACAACACAATCACTTCCCAGCAGCACATTGCTGTGAAAGGGTAAAAGTGCAGATTTGCTTTTTTTATGTGTTGAGAGTGTTCTGACTGTTTCGTTTATTCCCCATAAATCAGGGCTTTAATGCAATCTAAACCATATTTTTAAACAAACTGGGGTTCCAAAAGTACATTTTTTTTTAAATATCAATTTAATGTATCATAGGTAGAACCTAGTACTGAGGGCATATGGATTTTATAAACCTTTTGTTTAAAAAGTTCAACTCAGTTTTTAAGGGAAGGAAGTACATTATCACCTACAGCTGGACCTTTAGATATCTTGAAAGCATGCGTGTGTGCGACCACTTTCCACGTATTCCTGCTTTCCCTCAAACCTGCTGTGTTTAATAATGTCGTTGGAATTCTGCCACTTTTCACCACCAGGGCCTTTCCTCCACCCACCGCGTTGCAGACGAGGGAAGCAAGTGAAATAAATAAGCAGCGCAAAGAGCTGTTGGCATTCCACCACCTGTTATGCAGCAGTGTCAGGCAGCAATAAAACCCCTCGGCAATCCAAATTCCTCGCGATAAACAAAGTAGAAATTCCAACCCATTTTGAAAGTGCTGCCTTTTCCACAGCGCTCTCGTCTAAGCCGAGACTCGTTTCACCTACGACGTCAGTCGGCGAGCTTATGAGATTGAGGCTTCGGTCCGAACGACCAATGGATCACGTGCGCAGGGATTGATCGAGACTCGCGGGATGGAGCCGGGGGTGATTGATTGCTCGGCATTATTGTGCCGTCATCTCGCCACGCTTGTCCACCGAAGGCCTACAAAAGAGAGCAGCGAGCGCAGGTCTCTCTCCCGCGCATGATCTCACATCGCTCATTAAGCCCGCTGAGGGCACACTTTCCCACGTCCAGCAAACAATGTAATAGTCCGCGCAGACAATGCAATGGTCCCCGCCGCTTTTGTTCACATTTTGTCCCCATGGACAATCGCTCTGCTCGAGTGCCTGGGCAGAAGCACCCCCAGGATCCCCGCTCCCCCCCCTTCTCGCTTCTCCTGAGGAATACGAGTGGCTTTGTTGTTTTTCGGCATTGTTTAAAGAGCACTGCTGAAACTTTTTTCTGCTGCTACTTAAATTAGTCTTAAATTAGTTTTAATTGCCCAACAAGATCATATGCAAATCCTGAAGAGTGTAGCACTGTGTGCTTAGACAGAGGTGTTGGCTAATTACGCAATAGTAATTATTATTCGCGCACGGATTAAAATGTGGGCGGCGCGGTGGCCAAGTGGTTAGCGCTGACGCCTCACAGCAAGAAGGTCCCGGGTTCGAATCTCTCGGCTCGGGTGCCTTTCTGTGTGGAGTTTGCATGCTCTCCCCGTGTCCGCGTGGGTTTTCGCCGGGTACTCCGATTTCCTCCCACAGTCCAAAAGCATGCTCCTGGATAGGTTGATTGGCTCGCAAACTAAAAATGTCCCGCAATGCCCGGCGATGGACTGGCGTCCCGTGGTCGGGTGTATTCCTGCCTTACGCCCTGTGTTTCCAGAATAGGCTCCGGCTCATCGTGACCCTATATAGGATTAAGCGGTTTCAGATAATGAGATGAGATGAGAATGGGTTAAAATGTTCGATTTACGCTCCAAGTGTTTAATTCGACGGTGGGATTTGTGAAATCTTTCTGGGTTTTCGTCGCAATTTGAAGCAAATTTAAAACACATTCCATAACAAGGCTATTGCATCTTATAAGTAGCTCAAATGCCATAAATTGTTTTAATAAATTTTTCACATCCTGAAGGATATTTTCATTTTGTAAGACGAACAAGTTAATACATGTTTTTGGTTATGAACGACAGTATAGTTGAGCAGCCTGATTTAATATACATTTAATATATATTTGCAAAAGAAGCCCATTCTTCCATTTGTTTCCATTGGCCCAGAAAACCACCTACATCAACAGGTGTCCAGCCAAAATATTAGTTGCATTTCTTATATGATTTGCAGAACGAAGCTACATTCTTGCTAAGGTGGCTGAATATGAACAGGCGTATTACACACGGCCTATACTCTACGTGCAGGCCTGTGGAAGTTTGGCAAGGCGTTAAAATTCTTCAGACGTTGCAAGTGGCCCAGAACAAAAAAACGATTTCAGAAATACTTTGTCTGGCAATCAGGTTTATGGAAGCATTTTCCTTTACTATTATCAACAAACGTAACTCTTATTTACGATTTCTTTACCATATCCTTTATCGTTGTGCATTTGTCTTATGTATTACCACAATACGCAAAATGTGCATTAATTCATGCTGTGCAATACTCCTCAGTTCTAAACTAGGAATAATCACACACCATGTATGGCATGAATTGGCAAATACTGTATTTTATCGCTGCCTCTTTATTAGTACAAGAGTTGTTTGTAGAATCGCAAACGGACTTCTCCCTTGCTATTCCAAAACCGGAAGTATACATTGCACATTCTCCAGAGTGGGACCTTGTCTCTTTCAATGACACACCTTTTCGGCGTGCCATCACACGAGCGAGCCAACCCGAGCCACGGATTTAAAACCAGACGCGTTATTAAGATATGTCCCTACACACCTAGGCTGACTTTATATCTGCAACAGCGCCAAACAATAGCTGGCACGCTGTAGGCTAGCCCTGGCTTGTTGGGATTCAAGAGAGGAGCAGCTTCTTGGCCAAGTCCCTATCAAAATTCTAAATTATCTAAAAAGCTTTTATGTCCTTCATTGATTTATAGTCCCTATTTTACTTTTATTGATCTACTCTGATGTAGCTGTTGACATGCCGTTCTCTCCACAACTCTGTGCAGCGCTTTGCGACCCTAGGGTGAAACGCGCTCTAGAAATGCAAATATTGCTATTATTAGCATTCAAAGCTAGGCACTGGCAATGCCCTTACATTCTGTATATCACCACATGTCTGAGTCGAACAAAAGTGATCGCTCTGAGCCAGCGTGGCATTGTCTTTTTTACAGGGCCAGAATAAACGTGTCGCACTGGAAACCCGTTGGGCGTGTATATAAAACGCACTTAAAACTATTACATTCAAACTGCATAACAGCTCGGTAATTATATGAGAAACAGGTTTAAACACCACCTGTACAGTTGTTTTTTATGTAAGCTGGAAGGAACTGCCGAGCTGCGTAGCTCTTTTTAACTATTTTCCAGCGAGCAGGGAAAAACAAGTTGCACCATCTCTGGGCAATTTAGTTAACCAAATTAACTCAGGCAGCATGTCTTTGGACGATAGAGGAAAACGCAGTACCTGGCGACGTTCGAACTGGGAATCTTACTGCTACTCAATGCACTACCGTGTCCACCCTGCAAAACTGAGATACATGTTGACATCAATAAGCCTGAATGATATGCAGTAGGTGTCTGATATTAACCTGCCAGGCAGTAGCGGGAAGAGCACATGTAAATATAATAAATATAAAATACAGCTGCTTATTCTATATAAACTTAAATACTTATTTCAGGATTTTTGGGATACGCAGGGAGAGGAATGTGAGGAATGAGGGACACTTATGAGAAGGTGATGAAACATTGGAGCTATTCAGAGCTTTTAAAGTACACATTTATTTGAGAATGTTTTGGATTTCAATTTTGTTTCTTTGTTGTACAAGATGAGCAGAGCAGTAAAGAACTAGGTCTCCAAACTCACAAACACAAAACATAGTGTGATTAAATGCAAAGGACGGGTGATAATTACTACTATAATTGACACCGATAGTTAAAGGTAATTGAACCTTTCTGGTCAGTCACGTGTGTGTGCTAGAAAATTATGTAAAGTGATATTCTAATTGTTTACATTTCTGCAGTTATTATTGGCCATTTATACATGCCACATGATCTGTATAGATTCGAATTACCGGAGCTTAGATACAAATTATGGACTTTAACAACAAAAATAGGTACGTACAGAATGTAAAGCATGAGAGCCACTTTGAGGAACTCAACAGCGATTGTAATGATGTAGGTTTTCACGGCTCGATGCATGATGATTGCTTCGAAAAGCTGCTCTCTCGGTACAGCCGCGTCGATGGTTCTCTCTCCTCGAGGACAGGACAGCGATTGTCTCATTGACAAACGTTTCCACCATAGGAACCTGGAGTCCACCAATGGCTCAGAGCTCTAAACGGATGAGCTCCGTGTTAATGGTCATTTAAGCAGTTTGTTTCATTTATTTCCCGTCAAGTGCCATTCTTTACTTAACCCAAAAATTCACTGAGCAGCGATTATGTGAAACTGAAGCCAGGAAAAATGCAAAAGTTAGTGACGATTATTTTTTGTATTAACACAACAGGACCTCTGCCGATATATTTATTTTAAAAGCACTTAGGTGTTGTGGAGGGCTATGGAAATAAAGCACACACAAAAAGAGACGTGACCTTCAAATTTGCACAGCGCTGGAAGAAACGGGAACAAAGTGAGTGATGTCTGCGCCGCAGTTGCAGGATTAGTTTCCACGAGAAATATTAACGACCCGCCTTGCCAAGCTACTGTGGCCCTAAACTTTGCGAGATGCCTGAGCTTTGTAATTGTGATAAAAGTTGATTTTAACTTCAGCAAGTACGAAACGTAAAGCTATGTAAGTATTTTTAACAGTTGTTCAGCGAGGGCGGTGTAAGCAAGTTGCAACGTGTCAGGGCACCGGAGGCAATTTGGTCAGGATAATTAGTGTATACATCGTGTCTTTGGACTGTGGGAGGAAACTGGAGAACATTCAAACACCACACAAAAAGGCACCCCGAGCTGGGAGTCCAACCCAGGGACCCTTCTTGCTGTGATGCAGTAAAGCTGCTCACCGCGCCACTGCGCCACCCATAAAGAAGAAAAAAAGTAAAAGAGAGAAAATTCCATAAAAGCATCCATGATCTAAGCGCCCTCCTTTTCCGCCGTGCGCGCAGGCCAACAAAAGCAGGCTAACGAGGCCCTGCCTCGCTCAGCTGACGCACCGGCTCCGCACTTAGAACAAGGGTCCGCCCAAGCGTCAGTGGTGCCGTCGGCTTGCGACGAACTCTTTAAATAGCGACGGTGGCAAGGGCCGCGGCTCCGGCCATTCACGAGGGGGGAGAGTTGGATGCCTCGCATAACCCGATACTCGGTCCCATCTTTAAATTTAGACGCAAACACCTTTTTCCTTTTTAAAAAAATACGGTACTGCACGTTCTGCGCGTTTCAGGAAGCTGCCAAAAGCGCACAGTAGAAATCTCATAAGTTGGAAACGAACACCGGCTTTTTAAGGCTAAATTAAGTTGTGGGACTGCTGCTGTGCGGGTACTGATGCTGATAAATCTGTCGATTTGCTAAGTTGGGATATTTTTGGTCACTCATACTCACGCATGTGACTTATCAGAGCAGGATAAATAAAAACACGATGCACATCACATTTGTCCACAATAATTGTTTGAACTAATATGTGTGTGTATAAAGATGGCTCTGGTAAGGAAACATGACTGTGTTATCAGATAGACTCTCTTTAGGCATTTTTATGAGATTTTGTTACATACTAAAATGTCTCGAATTCTAAAAGCGGTCATCAAGATATGTATCTATGTGCTTAACTGAAATAGATATTATTGAACACATCGTTCAATTAAATTGATATCACTTGTAATTGATGTCACTTAGCGTTCATTCTTCAATCCATTTAAGAGGCTTTTTTACCCCCTTTTTTGGCCTTCCGTTTGCCTTCAGGGCAAACGATAAACATTGCGTTGGGTTTGACTTAGTCACTGAGCAAATACCGCTAGCCACTTGTCATAATGGCAGCTAACAGACTTAAAGTGATGTCCCCGGCAGACATTGCTCTGCTGAGGTGTCACAGGCACGCACTCACAGTCTCGTTAATTTCCCACTACCCTGGGGGGGGAGGGGGTTAGTTGGCGCCTATGCCTTACCACTGACAGCGAATGTCACGCTCGTTGCCCGCCAGACTGTGGGAGGTCGCGTGACGGCCCTTTGACCGTTTCTCATCTCATTATCTGAAACCGCTTAATCCTATATAGGGTCACGGTGAGCCGGAGCCTATCCCGGAAACACAGGGCGTAAGGCAGGAATACACCCGACGACGGGACGCCAGTCCACCGCCGTGACCGTTTTATGATTTATATAAAATAAGTATCGCCACTTTTAATGCCCTTAACATCCCATCGTTCCACCCAGAACGCTTTGCAAAACGAGCAGTCATAATTGAAGACAGTTAAATACCCGCACTTACCATCCACTCTATTATGAACGTGCACTTGTGCCTGCCGTAGAACTGTCTACACTTTAACCAAAAAATTGAAGCCGCCAAGAGGCATCTATCAGTTCCAGAAACATAAATAACCTTTACTGTGCTATTCAGTGCCCATTACCAGTGCCCTGAGGGTACATGGAAACGTCACAAGATGGGCTAAAAAAAAAGAACGCTTGACATTAAATGGAAAACAATGACACAGGAGCCGTGATGATTGACGGAGTTTGTAAAAAGAAATCGGAAAGAGAAAGTGGTCCAGTTGAGTTGGAGGCAGGAAGGGCGATTAGATAATAATGTGACATGTGACGTTTAAAGTATGTTGCCTGGCTGAACGGTCTCATTACTTGACTCCACTATAGCAAAAACCATACTGCCCTTTTCAATCATCCGTGTCGATCAAATGCTTTATGCTGAAATGCCCTGCTAATTGGGCATGTTATATTCAGGGTCAAATAGGGTGTGATTTATTGTATTAAAAGGATTACCTTTCCCTGCCTAAGAAAACGTATTCATTTAACAATGTAATGCCGCACTTGACGATGATTAATTAGCGACATCTAATGAGCATGGATGCTTTCAATGTCATAGGTTCTAAGGTCACAATGGATTGCCCTGAGGAATGAAAAATTGTGGTCAGAAATTCACATCGGCTTACCGTCCTGGACTTTCAGAGCGGCCACCTCATGATTTAAAAATGAGAGGAAGAATTTATCAAAAGCCGCAAATAATATGTCAGCAACAGGTGCCAAACAATTTGTTTTATTTTTATATTTAACCCTGCAAACCGCAGCGTAATCGGAGCTTCGATGTGAGATGTGGTGTCATAAGGCCTCCCCTGTGCACGCACATGTGGCACTGCACTTTAATAATAATAAATGCACTTCTAGAGCACTTTTCATCCGAAGGTCACAAAGCGCTGCACAGATATGTAACGTTCTGATCGATTGTACTACACTGATCTATTTCCCCTATAAACATTCTCATCCATGTAGGAAAGAAATAATTATAACGCTGATAGAGCGGCGCGGTGGCGCAGTGGTTAGCGCTGACGCCTCACAGCAAGAAGGTCCCGGGTTCGAGTCTCTCGGCTCCGGTGCCTTTCTGTGTGGAGTTTGCATGCTCTCCCCGTGTCCGCGTGGGTTTTCGCCGGGTACTCCGGTTTCCTCCCACAGTCCAAAAGCATGCTCCTGGATAGGTTGATTGGCTCGCAGACTAAAATTGTCCCGCAATGCCTGGCGATGGACCGGCGTCCCGTCGTCGGGTGTATTCCTGCCTTGCGCCCTGTGTTTCCGGGATAGGCTCCGGCTTCACCGTGACCCTATGTAGGATTAAGCGGTTTCAGATAATGAGACTAAATTGCCCGCAGTGCCCGGTGATGGACTGGCGTCCCATCATGGGTAGATCCCTGCATTGCACTTTGTGTCTGCCGGAATAGGCTCCGGCTCACCGCGACCCTGTACAGGACTAAGCGGTTTCTGACAATGAGATGAAATGAGATAACGCTAATAAGAACGGGCTGAAAGTTATTATCGTTAAATGTCGTGTACGTCGCGGATGTTGATTAATCATATTTCAGCCTGCTGGTCAGTCGGGGTGGTACAGGGGGAGTCAGGATCGGTTCAGATATCGTTCAAAGGTCTAAACACTCTATTACATTTTTTAAAAATCACTGGGTACACCAGTTTCCCATCAAAGTACAAAGACATGCTATCTAGAATAATTGGTTTGCAAATGTTCCCCCTGTTGCCCTGCAGTGGACAAGAGCCCTATTCTAGGTATAGCACTGCCTTGTATCCTGTCTGTTGGAATTGTCTCTAAATTCACTGCGAACAGATACTTAAATAATGAAGACTGTATAGAAGTGTGTCATGGTAGAGACTGAAAACGTTACATGCAATAATCAACAGAGTATTTATTTTCCAAAGTAAAGTCACATGAAGTCAGAATGGCTGCTGTTCAAATAATAACATCCACCCATTGATTAAACGGGACAAAACACAGAGTGGAAATATCATTTTGTTCACAAGACGCAATACATCTTGACGTGAGGACAGGCACTTTGAAGCCCTTAGCATATTGGTCAATTTACGGCAAACTATCCATCTACAAAGAACTTATGGCTGGAGCGCTCCGTGAAAAGCGTAGTATCTCAAAGTGATTTGCGATTCTGTTATTTCGCACACGTGCACCAAAGGTGAAGAATCCTTGAAAGATGTGGACCGCAGCGGTTGTGTCAAACGAGCTGGAAAAGGACTGCAGCGAGGAAGTCGCGCACATCAGATGTCAGTTGGTGCGCATTGGAAGCAACAGCTAAAAGTGGGTTTTTTGAAGTGGGGGGGGGGAGTTGCAATGAAGGCAAGAAACGGTCGGTCTGAGGTGGGGCGACGGAATTTATAAGCAACCGCAGAGGCTGCTGTTCAACCAAAACAGCTGGGTCCTGGTTCTGACCACTCTCAATGGTGCCTTTCATCCCGATCTGCCAGGCTATTTCGAAGCCCGCTGCTTCCGAAACATATGGTATAATTTCCAAACAAAGTGCGATCATGCACAGCTTCTCACCGGGCAAAACGGAGTTCGTGGCAGCTACAAGTTTAACGTCGAGTTCATCGATCAATGCCCAAACACCTGCTCAGGGGGCGAATGGATGACTGTGATATTTTATCATTTATTAAACAAACGACATAGCTTTGCATGCACATGGTTGCAGCGTTTCCAAGTGTCATGCCTACATGTAAATGTTCAGATGTATCAACTCATTTCCAGTTGGGAAAATTAAAGTAATTAATCAAGTCACCTTATTTATGTTTCCATATTATAATACACTCTTTATAAACAAGCTCTAGTAAATACATGGTCCGTATGTTAACATATCTACATTTGAATCAATTAATGACCAAACTATTTGGTTAAGACTGACTCATTTAAGGTAAATATTTTGATTCCTATTTTATATGTATATTGGTCCAGATCAGATAATCTTCCAGTGTGGATACCAACAAGCAGTAGCTGAACACACAGACCTATCTATGGATGATGAAGAATAATAGCTGGTAACATGGATGTGCATGCCAGGAAATGAAACACTTAGCATGGAGACACAGCATGAAGAAAAGCATTTCTTCCAAGCACAGGTGATATGTGAACTGTATTAGTGGAAGCAGAGGGGACGATACAAAAACAGGAACTAGTTCGGACACTAATAATTTATTCGATTTCTCTCACACATATACAACATGAAAAGATCCCCGTAAGGCTGTGCCAAGCTGTTGGAGTAAGTGCTGTGAGCAAGCAGCTGTGAAGGTCTGGATGGATCATGTTTGCTTGTACTGCGTCCGGCCACGTTTGTCTCCCTAATGCTCATGTGTCCACAGTTTACTGGCTGAGTTAGCCTCTGGAAGCCCCAGAACTGGTTCAAATAAGAGAGTGAACGTTAGCGTGGTCAAGACTCGAACTCGGGTCGCTGAGCTGTTAGTGCACTGGTGAAGAGTTGCTACTGCACTACCGCTCCCTCCTCTCTCTCACACAAACGCACAGGGTGACTCTAATACATTTTGACTTCTTTGGAGGCTCATTATATAAAAAAGGAAACTAGAAATTCCCTTGGGGACTAGAAGGCCGAGTGCAGTGACCTTTCAACTTTAAGTCATGAAAAGTGCTCCGTATTGAAAGGAAACTGAACAACTGACTTCAACTGTCACAGAGAACACACAACCTAAAGCTAAAATAAACAGATGTTTATCAACTTAAGAGTTCTGGAAACATATTTTAGCGGTAACGTTGAACGATGCTTACATGCAGTAATTGCATCATTTGCATATTACATGCACGCATTGCTATGAACATATGAAAATGATCTCTTTCCTTAAAACATCTTTCATTCCATCAAGTAAGTGTGCCTTGAACCCCGTATTTATGCATGGTCTCTAGTGTGGCGACTAGAGTTTCTGCTTTGGAGTTGCTGTCTTGATTGTAGGCCAGAGTCCAGTCTTTGGGCCAGCTGTCGGTGAAAACATTCTCACGCAAAACGAGACTGTAATATGTCATAATTTACAATTTCATGTCTGCAATAAGCACCCAAGCACTCTATGCATCCACGTCTTCCTTAAAGTATAGTTGGCTACTATTTTTCCAATCTTCTATTATTTTTACGGATTTCATTACTCGGGCTAGAAAACACATTCGTCTGTTAGGGCTTTCAATGCAGAAGATGCCATATTGTTTTGTTTAATCAATCAGCGTCCCTGGGTAGCTTTCCTGTCACTACGCTCACCATGGATCCTGTTTTCACATCGTCAAAGGAAAACCTATCGGCGCACCAAAGTAAAGTGGATGATAAAGTTGCTATAGAATTCACACCAGTGGCACAGCTAAACAAACATAATTCACAACCCACTGTCGATCCACTGCCGGGTGACATCATCCTTGTGCCACGGCAATCATAGT
>JAZEWT010000011.1:23044748-23075512 GCA_036362905.1 Mordacia mordax
AACTGCGCGTTCGACGAGAAACGGGAGAGAATATTTTTAACATTCCAATTATTGCCGTGGCGTGTTCTCACAGTGGTTATCTTAACTGTCTGTGACAGCGTTACCAGTCCTATTAGATCCTAAAGCCATGTGTTGTCTGTCCTTTTGAGTCCAATCAATTACTACATTAGACTTTAACAATTATATATCCTCCATCTGCTTGATTCGCGAGTCACTGTCTTTATAAGCCCATTAAACACAGAACTCTTGACGGGTTTCACTGGCCAATTTTGAATTTATAATGTTGAAGCAACACCGGTTTACACTTCCCAAATGTCCACTTTATGATGTTGTTTCACAAGCTCACGATGGTTGAACACTTCATGCCTGCGCCCAGGCTCTTTGGAATTGTCTCCGAAAATTCATCGGTATGTACTAAACACAAATCATATTTGAGATGATGTAGAGAATTGATGTAGGGAATTGCAGTGGAACAAAGCAAAATAAATAATTACACTGACCGCTTCAATTCACAGTCACTAAGCTATTGTACGTTGCTGAAATTAGCAGATGACAATGTGTTTTCCACCACAGGCTTCAACAAGCAAGCTGTGCAATTAATACTCATGTTGTTTACATAGGCAGGGAGTAACATTATCGGTGGCTGCGTACAGGATTCTGCGCGATTCACTTACATAGCGATAGAGTCCCGACTGTATAATAACAATTGCATTTATAGAGTGCTGTTCACCCGGAGGTCACAAAGCGCTGCACAGAGCTACGGAGAGAATGGAACTAAGCTGTTTATTTAAAACTATTGTACAATACCCATTGGCTATAGCCCGACATTCACTCTGTTTATTGAATCGATAGGAATTGGGCTGATATTCAAGTCACTGACGGTTCAACAGAAGCATGTTGTCTGACATGGATAGACTTTTGTTGGTTGCAGTTTTTGGATCAACCATTCTCCTTGAAAGGCTCAGCATGGCGGCTAACACCATGCTTTGCATATTTCAGAGTCTTTATTTTCCACTTTCTTTCAGTTTTCTTTCTCTTTCCTCCCTGTTGCTTCGGAAGGCCAAGGAGCGTTAGCTCCCCTTTTGTGCAGCGCAGAATATTAAATGAAGCAGAGATGGCTTGGCATTCATCCCAATGTTGCCACGTGGGACGGGTGTGAGGACAGAAGGACAATAAAACATCATTCAAGAGGAATTGAGCATAAGGACGGCTGCAGTTACACTTTTCTCATTTGTTTTGGTTTGGAAGATTTTTTTTTCCATTCTCAGCGGTGTTAATCTAAAAACCACTCTCCCGATGACTTATGCTTGAAATGTGCGTGGCATACAGTGCCAAGTTTTCAGAAATGTAGCATGTCTCCTACAAATCTGCATCTGACAGCTGGCACACACTATTCGGCACAACCACATTACTCAACAGGAGCAACAGTGTGGAAATTATCCTGCGCTCTCCATCTCACCTTTAAGGGCAGTTACGATGCGGGGCTCGACTTGACTAAGTGTGCAGAGTGAACGAAAATATGCCAGCCCTTTAACTGAGCTATCCTATTTGTCTGGCCCTAGCTCAGATGTTATTGAAAGGCAGATAGCAGTGAGTTATGGCTTGGACAGGTCAGAGTCAAAAACCTTTGGTTGGTTATTTCAATGGGCACACATTCCTTTTAAATGCCACTAACCGCCAGTTAATGTGCAATTTCCCCGTTTCATACCAAAGCTACCGTGGCTTCAGCTACAGTCGTGAATCGTTGCGGACATCCCATCATTTGGCAGTGGCTGCCAGTTGTGAAAAGAGTTATCTAGGGGAGAGTGACTGTGGGCTGTAGGGACACTGAGACACTGTCTAAGAATGGTGAGGCACTCTGTGGTGAGGGGGGGACGAGTGTTTTCACAGCTGACCAAATCACCAGATCTGAACCTCAGTGGAATTAAGACTTCATCGATTGCCTGGAGAGATGAACTGTGTACGAGAAGTAACGCACTCATGTGTCCACTATAGCGATATAGATCTGCTATTACCTTGCTGTTGCTTGTAGTGGACTACTCAACAAATTCATTAAACATTTATAATAGGAGGGCGGCGCGGTGGCCCAGTGGTTAGCGCTGACGCCTCACAGCAAGAAGGTCCCGGGTTCGAAGCTCTCGGCTCGGGTGCCTTTCTGTGTGGAGTTTGCATGCTCTCCCCGTGTCCGCGTGGGTTTTCGCCGGGTACTCCGGTTTCCTCCCACAGTCCAAAAGCATGCTCCTGGATGGGTTGATTGGCTCGCAGACTAAAATTGTCCCGCAATGTGAGCTCCGGCTCACCGTGACCCTATATAGGATTAAGCGGTTTCAGATAATGTGATGAGAGATGAGAGATTTATAATAGGGACCTTTTAGAGACCAATGTTTAATCTCTAAACTGCCTTTGTCGTTACACAAAAGCAACATGCATTTAATTTGTATCTGTCGTTACCCACAGCAGTCGTTTTTTCTCACAATCCTGCAATTAAAAAGTTCTCTTGTCCTGTAAATGAAACCTCCACCCCCGAACAAATTCCATTTACGACACGATACTTATTCAAAAACGCACGTACATTTAAAACCCCAGCATAATTACCAGGCCATTCTACATAATAAACCAAAACCTAAATACAGAAGTTGAAGATTGTGTTATCTATGCAACAAGACAAACACGATTGCATTAAACACATCCATTAATTAAAGTTGACTGACTTTGCCCCGCAGGAAGAACATCGATAATCTCACAATGCAGGCAACACGGCGTTTTAGGTGCCAAAGGTCATTTGAAACGCGCATTGATGATGAGGACGACGAGCGTCTTTGAGCGTGTGCTTCAGTTTGCACGACTGCTGAGACCAAAGAGGGGAGCGTGTGTGCGGGCTGCCATTGGTAACGCCACGGTTTTAATGTACACACGAGATTAAACGGTCGTCACGTTTGTGGCTCACGGAGCGCGTGACCACACAACACGTTCCAGAGTATGCGGGAAAAAAAACTCAGCGTTATAAATTATTAGTCAACAGTTCGTATGTGAAATTAGAGTACGTGCAAGACTAATGAGTAACCTGCAGCATGGGTATTAAATGCATGGCTGGCATTTTACAAACGTGTGTACTTATGTACAGTACATATATGTGGTGTCTATTCAAATTGCATGAAATATATCTTTTGAGCACAGTTAATACAATTATCACCCATTACCTTCAAACTCTCCACTCTGTTATATCTACTGTGTTATAACTTGCAAGGCAGTGTTTAAATTAAGTGGAGTGACCTTTTAATCATCCTTTCGTAAATATAAAAATAAAACTTGCGCACTCGCCGCGCACGTCCCACAATAATGTATTGCAGGCTCCAGGTGCTAACAAAAGTCTACTTTCTGTGAAAAACATAAAGAGGTCGCCGCTCAGTTAATTTCTGTCCCAAATATCAGGCTACCAACATCGCAAGCCCACTGGGAAGCGATTGTTACTTTAGACGCATTGCTGTATTTAATGATGCGCTTCGTGCGTGTGAATGCTTTCACTTGTGTGCGTGCTCAATGCCCGACGGCAGGCAACATACCGATGCATGCATTCACGCGCACCGAGAGCTGCGTTCTCAACACGATGCTCTGCTTCTTGGATCTCCTGCAAGCGATATAGAGGGGTTTCGGGGAGTCGGGGGGCGGGGGGGCAAATAGGAAGGAGGACACGGAGGGAAGGGGGAGCATAACACGACGCGATTATTCCCCTCTCATAATTACTTCCTTGAGATAAAAACAACGATGTTGGGTCAAGGACAGTCCGCGCAGGCGATTTTTAATCAACTTCAAAAAAATGTTTTTTCGCACGGGCGAAATCTCTCTTGGACACGGCGGACAAAACAACTCTTGAGATGCGAGTGAAAGAAAGTGTGAGCGAGCGAGAGAGGGTAGACACAGGGGCAAAGAACGAGAGTATGTGCCGGATTGGGGAAATTAAAAAGGAACGTTTTAAAATACAGGTCGTCTGCAATACGGGGGCTACTGATATTCCCGAAGCTGCGTCAGTGCCCATTCATCCATTGAATCCACTGACTTTAAGGGCACATCAATATAATTCACAGTTCAATATACGGTGCCACTAACCGCACTCCCACACACGGCAATTGCAATTCAACACAAAACGCAACATTCTTTTCATCGCCCCACCCCCCGACGAAAAACGCACGACAGCGTGGCATAATGAAATAATGAATAAAATGTCGATGCGTGTATGCTCAGGTTCAAACTGCTACCACATGTGTATTGCCGTCTCTGCGCGTATTAATGCCATCGCGTTCATTTCCGCAGCACCGGGCTCAGGTACTAATGCGCTGCCACCTCAAGGCCAACGTGAGTTCCGTCGCAGCGTTTCTACCCAGAAAGGGCCTCCCTGTGTCAATGCAGCTGGCAGCGAATATCTGGTGTGGTCCAGGTGTCGCTGGGGAGAAGAGCGATGCAAGCCAAGTATGGTGCTCAGCCACACGGTCCCGAATAAAACGGGCCAAAAAGCAAGCTTAGCTATACCATCCATCAGGACCACTTATATAGGATCCTTTATCTGGTATTCGTACAATGTTAGGTATTCATTGCTAGGTTTTTTTTCCTACCAGCAGTGGAAGTGGTAATCGTGATTTATTTAATTTCAAATGCGCACAAACGCTTCATTTCACTCGGGCCTCATATGGTCGTTTTCTCCATCACACCATGGTAACATTTAACTGTTAACCCCTATGCCAGCGCAATGGTAGTTTAGTCCCATTCATTCTCAACCGGTGGGTCACGACCCATCAGTAGATGGATGCACCACACGGGTTTCCAACCCATGCGGTGCAGTCTATCTATATTTACAAGTTTATGGTAATTCTCTCTCTCATCTCTCATTATCTGAAAACCGCTTAATCCTATATAGGGTCACGGTGAGCCGGAGCCTATCCCGGAAACACAGGGCGTAAGGCAGGAATACACCCGACGACGGGACGCCGGTCCATCGCCGGGTTTATGGTAATTAATGGTGAATAATGGAGGCTCAGTGGTTACCGCACGTGCTGTGAACCCAGCGATCTGAGTTCGATTCCTGGCTATGACTAACACAAGTGGCCAAGTAGTATATGAACTGTCCATGATTTTGTTTCAAGCCACATTTTCCAAATTTTCCCTGTCCTGGGGAGCATGTCGGTTGTGTGGAGGCCTAACTTAAGCAGTCGACTGACAAATGGTTATAAAATCATCCCTATTTAATTTTATATATATGCTTTGTTATAAGAAAAATATTTGCACTTTTAGAGTATGTTTCACCCGAGGGTCACAAAGTGCTGCACAGAACTGTGGAGAGAATGGCGTTATTTACATATTTCAACACCACGCCATGCACAGTACTATCAGATTGACATAAATCGGTCATGGTAACTGGTAAAACATATTCTAAAAACTCCATGCTGTAAAATGTGTTGATATTTAACAGTTTTACATTGGAATCCGTATGTCTATACCGTGCCCTTATATGTGTAAGGAAATGTGCTCTAACTGAGTAGCAACAACTTCTCAGTTAATCTCCATGCATCAGCAATGAACACCTGGGCAAAACGCAGTAGGGATAAATACAATCTGGCGTATCTCAAAATCATTTCGCAATAGCCGGCCGCAACAATTTCGAAAGATCATCACGATTGTCAGGTGGCCCTAAATTTTTCGACAATATCTTCAGACAAACACGTTGGCCCGAGGAGCAAGAGGCTTTGGTGGAGAAGCATAAACCAGTTTAATCTCTGTGATCTGTGAAATAGGATCATGGCTCCTAAAAATGTCACTCCTAAGCACACGTGTGCCCAGCACTGTCATCGGCATAATTTAGCCTCTTAGCAGAGGAATGAGGGTTGCTTTATTGCATCTGCAAGAAAAAGAAGTAGTGCTTTCTTAACGAAAACTAACCCCGCGTGCACAATTATATCTGCCGGGAAAGCCCTGTATTACATTGATGACCTGCACTGATTTTAACGTGGGGTTTTTTTGCGTAAAGTATACCCTGTCAAGTTGCCATAATCCCTTGGGAAAACGTTAATAATGGCCCTTAAGCTAAAGGCTTACAGCAGAAGTTTTACACGACAACAATGGTATACTAAGTGCAGTGGGTTTAATCGCTTATTTGCTAATACGAAAGCTTGGGCTACACCCTCAGTAAGAAAATGACTATCATACAAACTGTCGACAAACGTTTTGTCGATGCCACCACTAATAAAGAGCTTTTTAGCTCAATTGGCCGTACTCGAAATGAACTGTCATACTGAGATAAAGATGTTACAAAGATAAATAAATCGTATTATTATACGAAAAAAGTGCTCATTATATGCCAGTGGTGTTCATATTATCAATTTGTGTTTTTATATCCGTACTTTCTTTGTTTTACGTAACATAAATACACATTTACATACATTATCAAAAATTACATTGCAGTATGATTGGGTAATGGAAGCAATTGTTACCATGCAGTTCACACCTGTCCTACTGAATGACGAAGTTTATTCTCACGGAAAATGAACGGTTAACACGAACGATTTGCTCCTCCGAATGACTACAATATTTCAGGGCGCGGTATTAAAAATGGGGCGCTCGTATATTTTGCGGGGTGGTTGCTTAGGAGGCCGCATTAATCCCACCGTTGTTTGGCCAGGTGTGACGACCATTTCGGACCAATGCTGCGTCGCTGTTATTGGAATAAAAGGAGGAAGGGAAGGAGCAGTGGATGGATTTTTTTCTGGTCACCTTTTTCACCTTCCACATTGCCAAAGACCACGTGCAGCAACTCAAGCAGGTGTCTAGGTGGGGGCACGCGACGCGAGACTGATACCGCGTAAATCGTGCAAATGTTCTTGCAATATCTCAACGTCCGTGGGGCCACCCTCGCTCGCGCGATCCGCACAGTGTGTGACCCCGAGGCGCTACTAATTAAATACCATCGCGAGATTTATGTGCAAAATTCTGATCGTTTTGGCTGCGAGTCTCTCCTGCATTCAAGGGGGTTCGCATGAAATATTTTTGCCGAGCAGGTGCGTGATCGGCCAAACGCCACTGTGGGGCCATCTGCTCACTTTTCAGACATGTGGACCCCATCCCTCGTCAAGTACCATGCCGAGAAATATGTGCATCCTGGATTTTGATGACATTTGTCAAAACTTTGATGACAGGGTGTTGGTATATTTGTTTAAACGGGTGAAGCGGTGGTGCAGTGGTTTGCGCATTACTCGAGGAAAGCCTTTGATTTCTGGCCCACATGGATAAAGAATGATATCTGAGCTGGTCCTGGACCCTACCAATGTGGTGAAATATGGTCAAACATTCCAATATCCAGTGGTGTATTAATGAGTAGCTGTAACTACGCTTTATATAACCATGTATGGTATACTGCAAATGAGGAATGCAATTTAAGGTGAACTTTCACAAAATTTCACAACGCGTGTTCCAGACACTACTCCTGTATATTGTACAGTATACACATACACACAATGTGCGGTACACAAATACACAGATACACAACATTGAATTCAAGATCCTCCTCATCTACAAGGCTCTCACTGGCGCTTCTCCGACATACATTTGTGACCTTCTTCAGCACCTTCCTCAACACGACAATTTCGATCCTCCAATACAGGCTTGCTGCATGTACCCAGATTGTACCTCAATTCGATGGGTGATAGAGCCTTCTCGTGCAATGCTCCCAGATTTTGGAATGCCCTTCCATTGGAGATTCGGTCAGCTGAGTCCCTGGGCATCTTCAAATCTCGTTTCAAGACTCAATTGTTCTGCAAGGCTTTCAAGTCCTCTGACTAAGACTGTTGATGCTGCTCACTGTTGCTGGGCCAAGTGATTTTGTTGTTTTGCCCCGCTCCCCCCCGTACCACCCCCAGATTCCAATCGGAACCCCGATCCCTCACGACCTGCTCCTGGTCATTCGTCAACTTTCTGGAAAATGTGGTTGACCTCGTTTCAGAAACGTCCGCATGCACAGAGAACAAAAGGACAAACACACACACACACACACGCTTTCAGCATCATATGTTAGATTTCTTAACAGCAATTCAATACCCCACTTATTTAACCTCGCTATTTTTAGCTTTGCTGAACCAGAAAAACGTATCGACTCTTCATCTGTTCTGTATTTGTGCTCTGAGGTCTAGGTAATAATGGGTTATAAATGCGTTTCCAACAATAGCACTCTAAAAGTGCAATTATTATTATTATTATTATATTGTTGGTTTGCTTCAGTAAATACGGGGCTTGATTGACGAACAGAATAAGACTGTTGAACTCACCGCACATGACAAACGTATTAGGGGCAGACGCAGGTGAAAGTAAACCGGTACGGTCCAGCTCAGCGTGCAGTACAGGTGGGTTGGGATACAATCGTAATGATAAGAAATGTAAGTTACGTTCACCTAGAGGTAGAGTATTACTACTAAACTTATTTTTATTCACTGCACTCTCACCCAGGGCCACATGCTTACAAGTCCACGGGTCATGAACACGGCACAATCTTTAAATGCCGGATCCACTTAAGTCGCAATGAAAGAGCAGCGATATGGGGAGTATTCTGAAAACGGTCATCGGATGTGATTTATGAATCCGGGCAATAGAAAGAGAACCTTGCTTCGAGCAGACTTCATCACCACCGCTTGCCTCTCATAGAAAGCACTCTATGAATCCCTTCCCGTTACAGTTGGTTTAACGATGAGGCGACAAAGCCAGCACCCGCGATATTTATAGGCGACACTCGCACGCACACTAAAATAAATAAGACCTTCGTGAAGAATTCGGCGCCATCAACTGACACCGAAAAGTAACATTCGCGACACACCGCTATAAATACAGCCGTCTATTCTACTTGTCACATTTAGCGCAGGAGTTGGCACCCAACATGCCATATCACTATTTCAATTCGGCTTTATTCAATCGTCAATCTTAATGAGAACCTCTTTGACATTTTACCATAAAAGTACCTTTTGTGTGTATGTGTTTTTTTACACCTTCAAAGTGAATTTTTGCTACGGAGAATATGGTATTACACACACGTAGTAGTCACAGTACGTAGGTGCACATTGGTCACGGAACGCTGCCTATATTTTAACAGAAGGATTATATTAGCTGGAAAAATGTCGGAAATAACTTCTCAATAAATCCTGGCACACGCTCGTGAGTCAGAGCGATATTATAATATCGCTGCTCTCAGCTAAGTTTAACGTTGCCTCGACGCTTGTGAGAGCGTTTCTGAATGCTTGTTACTGTACTGTAAATGCTGTGTGGAAGCTACCGCACGGCTAATCTCAGCTCATTCTCTGCATTCTTGACCAGAAGTAGCTGACAGCCGGGGCAAGTGCTTATACAGCTTAGGCACAGATGCACGGACACAGATCCCTTCGTCCAACGCACAAGCAAACAAAGAGACGTATTCGCCCTAAAGCAAATAAACTATACGCGCATGCTAAACAGCACCCTGACAAAGTCCGACGTATTAATAACATTTGCAGGACAACATTATAGCATTTTTCAGTAGCCGTGTTTTTGTAACATTTAAGCTGGGACAATGAAGGCGTTTTCACGGAGCTAACCATAAGGCGTATCGGTAGATGCAGGCCCTGTTTAACAACACAAGAAGGAAACGCACATGCCGAGTCTGAGAGCGATAATATTGAATTGACACTTTTTATTGTCACCAACACAAGCCATTGTGAAGCAACAAGCTCCTTAACTGCCAAAAGAGGCCACCAGCTCGAAGCACACATCACCAGACTGACAAAAATAGCATTCACACCCCACACTATATTTTGACATAAAGCATTGTGGTTGATTTAAAAATCCAACGTTGCAAGTTAACCTGGAAAGTAGAACTCGGTGTAATTTCTTACTTCAGTGACCTACAATATATGTTTTTAAAGGCAGCTGAGTACGAAATACAGTTCAAAATCCTGATTAAAACATTCAGGGCGACGCGGTGGCGCAGTGGTTAGCGCTGACGCCTCACAGCAAGAAGGTCCCGGGTTCGAGTCTCTCGGCTCCGGTGCCTTTCTGTGTGGAGTTAGCATGCTCTCCCCGTGTCCGCGTGGGTTTTCGCCGGGTACTCCGGTTTCCTCCCACAGTCCAAAAGCATGCTCCTGGATAGGTTGATTGGCTCGCAGACTAAAATTGTCCCGCAATGCCCGGCGATGGACCGGCGTCCCGTCGTCGGGTGTATTCCTGCCTTACGCCCTATGTTTCCGGGATAGGCTCCGGCTTCACCGTGACCCTATATAGGATTAAGCGGTTTCAGATAATGAGAGATGAGATGAGATGAGAGATATTTGAGTAGGCAGCACGGTGGTTTGGGAGCTGCACTCTAAACCTGCTGATGTGAATTTGATTTCAAGCCACGCCTAAATCAGTGGTGGAGTGCTGTTATAACCTGTCCTATAACGACTAGTATGAAGTATGGTCAAGCAACACACGTGAATGACATGACATTGGGATGTCTACTGTGAACTAATGCTTGAAAAGGGGTTCTTCCGCAAAAAAATGCATCCTGTCCCTAACACCTGTTCGGTTACCTTCACATGGTCATTTTCTACATTTAACAAACTTACACAATACACAAGCATAACTGAGACATGTTGGAAACAATAATTGTTGATTTACTTCAGCGAATGTGGGAGGCGAAACTTCGTAAAGGATAGAAGCTGATCGCTCGACACGGTTTATTCCAAAAGAACAGATTTGGAAAGCAATTCTCACATCGAGCTGTGACTACATAAGCACAATAATCTTACTCCAGAATGTGTGCTTCGTTGTGAATGATTTCCAAAAGTCACTGATTTTGTGCTGCTTGCTTGTAATACGTAATGTCAACGTTTCAGATTTGCTGCTGAAGTGTATTTTAGGTTTAAAGCTATTTTGAAGTGCTGCGGCGAGGGAGCATAGTTTCAGAGTGAAGTTTCATAACCGGGCTAACAATAGCGAAACGACTGTTCAGCAGATGCTTATTTTCCGAGCCGTGCAACATTAAACCCGCCGCCTGCCCAGAGAATATAGAAAACTCTAACCTTAGGTCCGCCGAGCCAACGCAGTGACCCATATTTGATTTTGAGTTTGGCCATATAGCCAAAATGATTGTCATTAACCCTCCATCACCTGAGAAAATTGTCTCGTCTACAGCAATATACTTTATATTTGGCGATGTATCGATCAAATTATTAATAATAAATTAATAATATCTTTTTCAGCGCTGGACAGAATTCAGACAGATATGGCTGGTGTTTTGAAACTCGTACGACGGATGTTTCACTCAGACTTATTTAAGTTTCGTTAGGTAGATCTCTGAAAAATATCCAGCGTTGGATCAACGATATTAAAAACCGCCACGATGTGGGCACACGGCATGACATGAACACCGTCGACTGGATCTGAATCTGAAGTGAACTGAAAAAAAAATGGCTAAGATTAGGTTACACAAGTACAGAGCAAAGCGTGACGTCTGCATCGCTGTCATTCACATCATCAGCGGCAGACGAAACGTTCATCAATGAATTTCCTTCAGCCGGCGGTGCCGGTGCGTGGCCAAGTTTTGGGCAGCTCTGAATGATCGAGCAGCGAAATGTTTAAACGTGCGTGGGTGGACCCGCGCGTCTTCGGGACGACCACACTCCTCGGCACGCTCAGGCCAATGGAACTCCGTGTTAACAGACTGGCTCGAATGCAACAAATATAAAGCTAACGATTTAAACTTGGACACGTGCCTGTCTCGAGTGAGAGTGTCGCGGTCTCAAACGGCAGCGTGTTTATTTTTACAGCCCTCGCGGCGCACAGCGACGGCACGGCACACGGTTAACGAAGCTATGGTGTCATCGGTTTAGATTGTCCTCCGCGGTAAGCCTCTATCATGGCTTAGTGCTTTGTAAATAACGGTCATTATTGCCAGTGTTGGAGAGATGTTCCTTCAAACCATGAGACGATGAGAGCCTGGGGATAGAAAACATTCTAAATTTGAGCGATGCAAAGATAAAAGAGTGGTTTTGTAAAGAGAAGAAAATGTTTTTACAATTTCTGGCAATTATACAGGTATAAAGATCTTAAAACACCAAATAGACACTTTTCACAAAGTGTCTAGTTTGCAAAATCTACACATACTTGTGGCGAAATGTGCAAACGGGAAGATTTGATAATGTATGCTTCATCCTTCAAACTGATTAGCCCACACCGGAAGAGAGTGGTGTTTTGATCTCCCGTGTGATGGACGGACGCAGCACGGATAGGATAAAGTAAAAGAAGTTAATTACACCAAGACCTCAGATTGGGTGGAGTAAACAATGGGTGTAGATTGTAGAAGGCACATAATTGGTTGAACCCATTTACTAGGCGTGGGTGCCCCTGGGAATTTTTAGGCCCACGGCAGAAAGCTTGGGGTAAGGGATCCGTGAAACACCTCTAATGTACTCACATTGCACTCTCATCAAAACCTATGGAATTAATTCATTATCGCAATGGTGAATGTCAAGTCTAAGCCCAATAGGTTTCCTGTTTGCGTGAAAATTTGAACCGATCTTGACCATGGCACTAAGATAGTTGTGGAAATGCCACCTTCCCATTATTGAGAACAGTTCCTGTATCGAGCGATAGCCCACAAAGTGGTGCTTATTTCATTGACCTAAGAGAGATGATAGATGTGACCTGTGACTGGGGTTTGAACCCGCATCATTCCAATCGTGAGTCAAGGGCTCCAACCACAACACCCCCGTGAAGTATACATCCTCGAAATCGCCAGATCCTAGTAAACCTGGCCTCAATTGCCACTTACAAGAGCGGGCAAAAAGCAAAGATACTCCATACAGTCTGTACACACTGTAATGTCAAGTGCTGTTAGCGAGCAACTATGAAGTCCAGCATTACACACGCGCAAGTGGGTGACGAGCACCATAGACGGTCGCATTTGTCTTTCTAGTAGTAATGTTTACACACCACGCAAAGTACTCATTTGAGGCTGAGTCAACCTAGGGGAGACCAAGCACCGGTTCAAAAAGTTTTCACTTATATTCCACATAAGCCGGGATCGAACTTGAGATGTCACATTCTTAAAGCAGCGCATTAACCACTACACTCCCGCTCCCTTTAACTGCTCAGACAGAACATATACTAAAATTGGAACGATACAGAGAAGCTTAGCATGGCCCCTGCGAAAGGATGACACGCAAATTGGTGAAGCGTTTCTATAACAACGACATTCGCCACAAAGTGGTGGTGACATCACCAGGGCGCCTGTGTCAGGCCATATCCACTTTGAGGCCACGTGAAGGGTCGAAAGCTCCCTGACAGTTCACGGAACAGACCCGGGTGTTATAGTATACCTCATCCAGATGACGAAACCAATCCCCACTGCTACCTACTCACACACTGGCAATTACTTCACGAAGGAATGAATTCCGAAGTCTGTATTTTTTTCCCCATAATGCTGCATTGAATGGCCAACCTTGCCTTTCAGTATTCATGCATGTCTTTAGCACCACTTCTGTTCCTTGCCCTGAGCGGGAATCGAACTCAATCACCCGAGTTCGCAGCGCGGCAACCACGACACTACCACCAACCGCCCTTGCTCACTTTCCCGCAATAGTGTGAGTTGCCTACAAACAGGTAAGAAAATCGCATATTTGAAGTTCCAGCCCGCCGATAGTGGGCCCGTGACGCATCGAGTGGGCCTCACCGTGTCATGAGAAACGAACTCGGAATGTCTGAGCAATATAAACAAACTTCACAAGCAAGTGTGTGGGCTTCTTCCGCTCGGACTCACAAACAATCAGGCACTCGCTTTGCACAGCGCTCCAGAGTTGTGGTTACGTGTAGCCAAGGGATGTGGCGAGGTCCGCTGCGGTAATCGCTGTGTTTACTATCTGATGTCTTTTCACCCATTGGGTGGCGCCGGTTTTGCTTACTTAGGTTAGATCGCCTTCAACTTGAACCTCGTTGCGAAACGTGCGCCAAAGCCGGTTCCGTTGTGAGCAAGGCTGCGAGTAGCGCTTCTGCTTCACGACAAGAAGCGCCTGGGTTCGATTCTTTGCCTGGGTGCCTTAATGTGTGATTTTGCGTGTTCTCCCCTCGTATACGCGTGGGTTTTTGCCGGGTATTATAGTTTTCTGATTGACTGACCGAATTGCCCGCGGTGTCCTGAAATGTTGTAACTTGTTAACCCCTCCTCGCTGGACAACTGTTAAAAAAGAGCTATATAACTCGAAGGTGTCTTTCAGCTTAAATAAATAAAATATCTTGCTTTTTAGGTCGATAAGAAACTGTGAAAAGGAAATATTTCCTATCCTGTAGTCACAATCTCTGCAATTATGCTTTATTATTACGTTTAATCTGTAAAACTATCCTTAGATTTTCAATCGAGTTTGCTCATAGGCTTTTGAAAAACTCATGTCAGGCCACTTTTAATGATTAAATGCACGAGCTTACACGAAATACTTCGAATTCCGTTGCTATTAAACATTTACTTTCAAAACAATGGTAATTATTAAACAATGACTGATTTAGTTCCATGGAGCTTTAAACGATGACCTACCCCAGAGTAAGTTAATTTATTTTATGCGCTGGTTAAACATTAACGCACATTTTTTTATGGCCAGCACTGTAATGTACCGATGTAGGTTATCACGGCTCGATGCATGATGATTGCTTCCAAAAGTTACTCTTTCGGGATAGCCGCGTCAATCGCTCCTCCTCACTCCTTCACGACATTTCACCTCCCATCTTCAGTCGTTCTTAAGTTCACGTTCGAAAATGCCTGAGGATGCTTCCAACGTGGGCGGCGAAACGTTGCCAAGGAGAGAGGAGCGCTCGACGTGGCTATCCCGAAAGAGCAGCTTTTGGAAGAAATCATCAGTACAACTGTCACACTTTATAATGACAAGTATAGAACATACAATACGGAATGTACACATCCCGAATTTAATTCTCCTTCGCGAAAAACAACAAAAGGAACGCTACCAATCGCTCAGAGATAAAATTACTCTGACTTAAGCCACAACGCCATTCTAATTACCAGTTAGATCCGGTTGAAAGTTTTATAGATTGGATGTAAACGGGTTCACAACTTAATACGTTAAGGCTCCGCTATTTAACCTGAACAAAACGTAAGCCGCTTGTGCTTGCAAGTCAACCGATATACGTTTACGCAATACATGCGGTCGTCAAAATAGGTAATCCCACTCCACTACCAAATACAGAGATTCCCCGTATAGTCTTCACAGGCTGCAGGGTCAAGTACCGTTAGCGTGCACCTATGAAGGTCGACACGGCACACGAGGCGGTGGGTGACCAGTATCACACTTGGCCGCTCTTGTCTCCCTAGTGGCAATGTTCACATTTTGGCACAAGATACTCATTTGAATCTGAGTCGACTTAGGTGAAGCCCAGGACCGATTCGAAAAAAAAAGTCACTAATGCTGGCCATGACCGAGAATGAAACTCGGGTCGCCAGGTTTTTAACCCAGCGCGCTAACCGCTGAGCCACCACCATCCGCCTTCCCTCTGACACCACCTCCACTTGTCCAGAATTCCAACTCACGTGTAAGTATGGTTGCCACCTGTCCCGGTTTAACCCGGAGTATCAAGGAATTGTTCGGCAGACAGACATTTATTCGGGCAAAGGCGTGGTTCCGTGCTGGTATTGAAGTAAAACAATCATTCCCTTCATTACCAATACCCAATTAATCCTGTACAGTGTCGCGGTGGGTGGGGGAGAGTGGCTGGAGCCTATCCTGGCTGAGAGAGGGCACAAGGCGGAGGAATACCCAGGATGTGAAGCCAGTACATCGCAGGACACACTTTTTGGAGGAATTTACTCAGCAGGCAGGCCACTTAATCTAGGCAGCAGTGTGTCTTTGGACGGTGGGAGGAAACCCGGTGAAAACCCACGTGGGAACACAGGAAGAGAACACACAAACTCCACACAGAAAGGCTCCCGACCCGGGACCTTCTTGCAGCGAGGCAAGAGCCCTACCTACCCACTGCGCCACTGTGCCGCTCAGTTTTTTTACATTAAATTTACGATTCATAACACACACAGTATTCATTCAAGGTCGAACTTATATTTGAGACCCACACAGAGGCACGCGGAACACGCACTGAGACGTGAAGGAAAAAGGCAGCCAGGTAGTTAACCAGCGCCAACATTCGCGAGACACTGCATCATTCTAATGTTATTAGCCAATTCATTAGTGTTCATTAGTTATGGGAGGACACTGGAGAAGCGAACGCACAAATTCCACTCAAAACCACGCCCGGAGCAGGAGTCGAACTTGCCGAGGCAGGACATCCTGTCTCTGAGGTGCAGATGTTACATTTGTGCCACCCTGCCGCTCAACATTGTTACAGTGATTGGCACAGTTTTAATAAGATCTCGGCTGACTGCACATATCTGGGTTTGCTCTGGAATACGTGGGAACTCTATGCATTCTGTTATGCCCATACAAACACCATCTTGTGTTATAAACGTTCAGATATAAAGGATTATTCACAAAGGTTGGCTTGGAATGAAATTCAGTGTATCGTTAGACGCTTACTTGAATTATTTCTGTTTAATCCAACCGTGTAGTTATACTTGTATATAAATGCACAGCTTATAAAACAGCAAACTCATTGCTGTATACATGTGTACATGTGCTAGCATTTTGATTAAACGACACATGTGTGGGCATTGATATGTTGTCTTCACCACGCAGGCACGCAACATTCAAACAAGACACCAATTAAACCCCCGACTCTGGAAATGATTATCTGCATGAACATCATGACTGGTATTCCATCACTTGTCACGATGAGTAATGACTAACTCAATTGGTGTGGAACTTATGTACATACACGTTCAATCTAGAGCGTTATATTTTAGGTATGTTTTGGTACCAGAGAGTTTAGAAATATATATTTAATCACTTCTAAAAAGTGCTCTCAAGGGTGTGGTGCATATAGCAGGTGCTAGAGACCACGAGCAAGCAGTCACAATGGCACCAAAATCATCCTATAATCCGAACCTGCCTGCTGACCTGCATTCATGTCTGACAGACCAAGAAAACTAGTAATCTGTCCAGATGTTTGGAAGTGTCTGAAACAGAATGGCAGACGCTGCAATGTGGGACAGAAATTATTAGGACTGCGATTAATTCCCAACCTGGCCCACCTGAGATCTGATAAATTGTCAAGATTCAAGGTCGAGATTCACTATATTATTTTCTCCTACACTTAAATTTTGTGGATTTAAAGTTGATGTGAACCCACCACATGCAATGTCTCGCATGATTTATAGCTATTTCTGAATCCACTGCTGGATTAAGCCCCCCTCCCTGTGTTGTGTGGGTCATTGTTTTTTACACTGTACTACACTATGCTGATAGATGTAAGTTAGTGAATGGGGGGGGCTAGGACTCTTCGAGATGTCACTTGCCACCGGCATTAGCCACCAGTTTTATAGCACATTGTGCAACAACATTTTCCACCACTTCATATAAAAACGTAATAATAATTGCTATGACCATCAAAGCACATCGGATTGTTAAGCACGTGCTCTCATGTGCCTACTGTGAGCTTATAAACCGACATTACTCGTAGAATCAAAGCATTGGTTTCACCAATCGCAATAGGCAACTGCACACATATCATAGGCTGCAGATGATGGGGTGCATATACCCAGTGCGTTTGTAAAATAGCGCTTTGCAAAGAGTTCAACTCCAGCGTATTCTTCTCAATACTAACACCAAGATACTTTGGAGTGGCAAGACATATTTAATGCCCAGCGTTATATTACAATTAACTACAAGCGGGCCGCACCTGGAATTGGGAGACATGGAAGACATGTTAATGTGTGCGCGCTGTGCTGTGGCACAGTGAGCACCGTGGAGGAATGTGCTCCAACCGAGAACAAAAGGTCTCATAATAATAAGCGGTTAAAACCTGATTTCAAACGATTTATTGACGACGTGGCCATGCCTTTTTCATTCATTCATTCATTATCAATACCCGCTTAATCTTGAACAGGGTCGCGGGGGGGGCAGAGCCTGTCCCGGCCAATAGAGGGCACAAGGTGGGGGAATCCACAGGATGTGACGCCAGTACATCGTAGGGCACATTTTTTGGGGGGCAATTTACTCAGCAGGCCAATTAACCTAGGCGGCATCGTCTCTTTGGGCAGTGAGAGGAAACCAGAGCACCCAGTTAAACTCTATGCCTGTTTGTCAAAGGATTTATTTTCATCACACTTAACCGTGCTTTTGTCGTGCGATATAACTTAAATTATTTCTCCTTTGCCATTGTTGCACTGTTCAACTTCTTTGTTGTTATTTTATTGTACTGTGCAATTTTGAGTACTACTGAATATTTTTTCTTTGGTTTTGTGAGTTTGCGTATTTGTGCAACATTGTGTGCTACTACTTATTTTTAAGATTATGATAAAGGTTTTTTTCTTCAGAGATTGTAGCTCTAAGTTTATCTGCCCTTTTGATTTTATGCTTATTGCGTTGGTCATTATTAAAAGTTTTTGTGTCACAGGAATCCCGCATCTATAACTTGCAAGCTTTCTGGGTACTTTTTCCTGCAATAATGAATATCTATCTATCTACCATTCATCATGCGATTGGAGTGGTGGTGTGGAGCCAGGGGTTCTCAATATTTTGAACCTCAAGACCCATTTACGTCTGGGCCCCATGGACCACTAGGTGGCGCTTGCGGCCCACTAATGGGTTGAAATTGGCGGGTGTGGAGGTTAGCAAGCAGCACTATAAACGTGAGTATCTGAGTTCAAATACCAGCCACGGACGAGTGTTGTAGTAAACGGTTACTGTCGAAGCTTGCTGTCGGCAGTGTTGGTGATTGACAGTGAGCTGTGTGTTAGGCAGCTAAATGCATTTTTCGTTCAGCCTGTGATATACAGCTTTGCCTTGAGCCCGTGTGTCTGGGCTCTGACCCTGCACATAATAATAATAACTGCACTTCTAAAGCGCTTTTCACTCGAAGGTCACAAAGCACTGCACAGAGCTGTGGAGAGAACGGCATGTCAACAACACAAACGACATGTGAATGGCAAATCAACAATAATATACATACGGCACATTCTATATTGCACTAATACACACTAAGAACCTTCAGAAGCTAAGCAGATTTGCCACTCATCCACCCACTCGTGCATAACACTGCAACCCAATAACCCCAGACCCACCGACTCACCCACCCACTCAGCCACCCACCTACGCAGCCACCCACTCATTCATAACAATGCAGGTCATTGCAACAACAACCATCCGATCACTCACGACACAACAATGCCTGTTGCTGCCCTGCCTGTTGCTGCCCAACACGATGCTGCCCTGGCCGCAGGCCATAGCACCTGTTATGCACTCTGGTGTTGAACTTACAAGCAATTACACATGTTTCAGCAGATACTGATAACGATGATAATACACCACACGAGTTGCCGTGTTCTCTCCCCGTGTCCGCATGGGTTTGGTCGGGTACTCCGTTTTCCTCCCACCGTCCAAAGACACGCTGCTGGCTAGATTGGTCTGCTGAGTATATTGCCCCAAAAAGTGTGCTCTGCGATGTACTGGCATCAGATCCTGGCAATTTTCCCCTGCCTTGCGCCCTTAATCGGCCGGGATAGACCCCCCCCCACGACCCTGTACAGGATTAAGTGGGCATTGATAATGAGCGAGTGTACAAACTTGACTGAGAAACACTTTAAAATGTTTACCCATGTAGTAGGGATCTGCGTCTAATGCTGTGTAATGATTTGCATTGCAATAGTTATCCTACGCTTCACCACGTTTCGCCTCCCACAGGCATCTTGGTACACGTGAGAATGCGTCCACCATGGCAGACAAAACGTCGCGAAGAGGTGAGGGGGGCGCTCGACGCGGCTATCCCGAATGAACACATTTGGAAAGCAATCTGAATTGAGACGATGTTGAGTACTGCGTTTTTAAACTCATGAGTGTTTACAGCACAATCGTTTCATGGCCATAAACCTCCGCTTAGTTCGGTTGCTTAGAAAGCCATACATCTGTACACAACATGTAACTCAAAACTAATGCCTCGTGTGCTTCCAGGCTGTTTTGAAGCACGGCTGGGTTGCGATTTGCCACAAGCGGTCTGTGACACGTGCTTGCAGGACTTACCTGGGAGAGACGTTTACATTTTGTCTGGTTCCTTCACCCCATGGCTAAGCCCCAACCAAACATTGACTGCGTTATCCGCAGATATCTGCTGCCAGCTCATACCAACAATCACCAACGACAAACCAGCACGCACTGTCACGTCTTACTTCACACACACATGCATTAGAACTTGGAAAATGGTCGTGCGATCAATTAATCCACTCCCCCAAAAAAGTAAAAACTAGAATTTGCTTTTCAACTTGCGAAGGCTCCATAAAGCTGATGGGAGACACCAATGCAATCCCCACCAAAGTCCAGCCTATAACCCTCCCAGCTAATGGGAGTGTTTTTGTGTTGTGCAGAATAGTCGTGGCATCAGTAATCAATTAAATAATCAGTATAACCAGCTCCGTTATACTATATATAAGGTTTCGCCGTAACTCATTGATTATGATGAGATTTATTTTCCTGAGTAAAATGTAGCCAGCACCATACCCCTCTTACCGCTTTCCTCCACATGGCGTCGGTAACTCATTTATGGTCGAGTAATTATAGTGGCAGCACAATCCAGGCTCAATTTAAGAACACACGCTCTACGCGTCTGCGTGGGTTTTTATCGGGTACTTAGGTTTCGTCCCACATTCCAAAGACACGCTACTGCATGGGTTAATTGTCCCGCTCAGTCAATTATCCCAAAAAGGAGCCCAGCGCTACTGCATGGGTTAATTGTCCCGCTCAGTCAATTATCCCAAAAAGGAGCCCAGCGATGTACTGGCGTAATATCCTGGGTATAGCTCCACTTTACACCCTGTTTGCTGGGATAGACTCTGGCCCCTCACGACCCTGTACAGGATAAAACATGTACTGAAAATGAATGAATTATGAATGAATGATACTGAACTGAACCCTCCAATACTGTCTTTCAGTACATTCTTGCACAGACAATGCAGCCTTCAACAGTCTGCGAAGGCAAGTTGATTTTAGCCGGCACGCTCCAACAACGTAAAAAATCCTACATTTGGCCTTTACAGGCTGCAGGGTCAAGTACCGTTAGTGAGAACTTATGAAGGTCGAGACAGCACACTAAGAAGTGAATGACCAGTACTACGCCCGGCTACTTTTGTCTTCTGAGTGCCGATGGTTACACACTGCACTACGTACTCATTTGAGACTGGGTTGGCCTAGGGGAGGTACAAGACCAGTTCATAAAATCGTCACTGGTATTGGCTGGGAACGGGCGTTGACGTTTTAACAAAACACAGGCACACAAACATGATACGCTTGATATTGGTGGACATGTTTTAAGTGATATAAAACTCTACGGGTATATATCTACATTTCGAGCTCAGTTTTAGCCGTGCTCTCTTTCTTAGGCTTTTTGATTTTATTGGCTCTGTCACACTAATGAGCACCTTGGATGTGACTGTGAGCTTAATTCTAACATCAGCTGTTGCGTAGCAGAGTTTAAACCCTGCGTTCCTTTCTATGCCAGCAAAAATGAAAGTACCAAGATGGGAAGTACAGTATGCATAGGGGCAGAAATATGGGCAAACATTGCCAAAGCCTGGACAGCACTGGCTGCACGGTTTATGACTCAATTCGTTGGCAGATATAATAATAATAATTGCACTTCTGGAGCGCTTTTCACCCTCGGGTCACAAAGCAATGTGCTGCATCTGGCTAGGACTGTCGATGCTACTCACTGTTGATGTGCTCTACTCGGATGTTGTTGTTGACATGCTGCTCTCTCCACAGCTCTGTGCAGCGCTTTGCGACCATAGGGTTAAAAACACTCTAGAAGTGAAAAATATTATTACATTATAAAGAAAGTACATTGTAGTTTGCGTGTTTTTATTTGTCAATTTCCAGTTGAAAGGTAAATCTACCAATTGAATATTCAAGTGTATTGCACCCTTGCTGAAGTCATATATGCATTTTTATGATAATAATTTAAGGATGCTGTCAAGTGCATTGGTCTCAATTTGGCCACTACAACTTCACTATAAAAATACACCCGCACAAAATGTGTTTTTTTTGTTTGATTTTCCTCCGTTCTGTGGATAACGTTTGTATGCAGAGCTTTCTGCTGCTTTGTGTTGTGAACCACCCACTTATTTGTATACAGCGGCTCAAGAGAGGAGTCCTGTGGTTGTGCAAGACGGATCATTTAATGATATTGTGAAAACATATCTGCTGCCAGCGTGGAATAGTAGGCCAGAGTTAGCTTCAGAGGTGCTCTCAAAACCTCCTGAGAGTGGCGACCCTTTGCCAGTTGGCATGAGCCAGGACTTTATCTTTACCTCTTATCTAACTGCTTCCCGAATTGTGCAATACCATTTACAAGACTGCAGCTCAGATATTCTATAGATACCAGCCAAAGTAAAACAAAAACATTCATCAATGTGTATATAACTGAAGAACAAAACGGGATAAAAGAGACGTGCGTTAAACGGCCACCAACGCTGTTTTCATTCCCCTACCCCTTAAGCGGTAACCGTTTAATTGCTGCGGCAGCTGCCCCATGCCGGAGGCGACGTTTTTGCCAAATTTCGGCAATTCCTTCAAACGCTTTCGCGGGCGCATCTGCCGGAGAGGACACGCACCCGTTGTCCTCAAAGAATCCCTCCAGTTCGTCACGCTGCTCGCCCAGCGTGGAATCCAGATCCAGGTACGCGCCATTGTGCGACAGCTGCAGAGCACAGTCGTCCAACTGCGGAGGCGCACGCAGAGCACAGGGGGGCCAGCGTGAGTGATCAATGCGCAGCGGTGGTTGTCAACGTCACAACGCGCTGCGCACATTCCACGGTAGTGCAAGGAAAACGCAGAGAGGTGGGAGGAGGGGAGCTACCCGTGCAACCAGCCGGCGCCAACATTTTGCCAGACACCATCTTGAATATTATATTAATAATAATATTTGCATTTGTGAAGCACCTTTCGCCCGAGGGTCACAATGCGCTTCACAGAGATGTGGAAAGGCATCAGAAATTATGATGTTATCAGACAGTTAGTTGATTATTTTTTTAAGTTGTGGGAGTAAGCCATAAATCCTGGAAGAAACCCATGCAGGACAGGGGGGAGAACACGCAGAGTCCACATGAGATGTGCAGATTTTACCACCACAAAAACACCTGTAGTTCAAACACATCGACCACCAGTAGCTTGAGTCTACTCGGCCTGCTTAAAGAAGTGATGAGATACAAGACTGAAAGGCTACGAAGAATCCCATTCAGAGCCCTTTATTTAAAATACTGTATAATAATGACAATTCATGATGGAGTGACAAAAAAGTATCACAAAATTGCTGTGCAAACGTGCATCACATTTTATGCGTGATTATGGAATCGTTAAATACGTGACCACAGCTCCTGATATGGACCACTACATTCTGCCGAATTGCTATGTACTCGAATTCTTTGTACTTTAATGTGTTTTCTCGCATAGGAAATGATTTTGCTAAGTTGTGAAGCCACAATAATGTATTGCCTTAACACATGGTAACAGATCCTAAACTAAACACAAATGTGTTGCAACGTCTAAAATTTTCAAAAACACCAGTCACACATTCCATAATACATAATCTTAACGTAGTCTTCTTTAAGGAAATGAAACATATGAACACCACATGGAAACATCCACGTATTTAATTTAACTTCAAAATTGCAAAACATTACCGCTGGCAAAAATACATCTCATCTCAATACATGTCCTTCATTAAAGTAACAGAATGTGTACTTTAGGAGAACATCAAACATTGCAATAGCTTTGTGAACCAGAATATGCGTATGTGTAGGTTTTATCATTTGCAATAGTGGGAATGTGCTCAGGGAATGTGCATACCAGCTAGCAGATGTCCTCACTGACATCTTCAACATCTTGAGCCAGGCAGTCGTCCCAGCATGCTTCAAGGCCACCACCGTCATTCAGGTGACGAAGCAGTCAACAGTGTCCTGCCTAAATGACTATTGCTCTGTGGCACTCACACCAATCATTATTAAGTGTTTCAAAAAGCTAGTCATGAGCAACATCAAAACCACTATCCCCCCCCCTCTCACTAGACCAGCTCCAGTTCGCATATCGCCCTGACTTGTCCCCAGAAGATGCTATTTCCTCTGCCCTTTATCTGGCTCTGTCCCACCTAGAAAATAACACTTATGATAAAATGGCTGTTCATTGCCTTTAGTTTAACATTCAAGACGATCACCCCCCTGAAACTGGTAAGGAAGTTGGGCCTGTTGGACCTGAGCACCTCCCTCTGCAACTCGATCTTGAACTTTCTGACTCAGACGGTCCGGATCGGTAACAACACCTCCAGTACCACCACACTGAGCACAGACACTCCCCAGGGCTGTGTACTCAGCCCACTGCTGTTCACACTGTTTACGCACGACTGCTCCCCAATTAGACCTCCAACCGCATAATTAATTTTACAAATGACACGACAGTGGTGGACCTCATCAATAACAACGATGAAACCGCATACAGAGGAGAGGTGGAACGGCTGGCAGTCTGGTGCAAAGACAACACCCTGTCTCTTAACTTTGACAATACAAAATAGATGACCATAGACTTCAGAAAGGCCCACGCTGCCCACTCACTGCTGTTCATAAACAGCTCTATAATGGAGAGAGTCAGAAGCACCATGTTTCTTGGTGTGCATATTGCAGATGAAATCAGCTGGTCAGTCAATACCACATCCCTAGTCAAGAAAGCACAACAACGTCTCCACTTCCTTCAACGACTGAGGAGAGCCAGTCTTCCTCCATCCATCCTTTCCATATTCTACAGTGGAGCCATTGAGAGTTTCCTGACCAGCTGCATCACTGTCTGGTATGGAAATTGCAATGCCTCAGATCGCAAGTCCGTGTAGCGGATAGTGAAGACAGTGGAGAACATCATTGGACCCCCTCTCCCCTTCCATCCAGGACGTTTACTTCAAACTCTGCACCCCACAAAAGCCTGCAGCATTGTAAATGACCCCTCCCACCCTCCTATGAATTCTTTACCCGCCTACCGTCTGGCAAAATAGTACCGAAGCATCCTGGCCAGATCTACCAGACTTTGCAACAGCTCCTTCCCCCAAGCCATCAGGCTCCTCAATACCATGCTACCCCGCCTCTCTTCATCATAACAAGCAGCACACAAACGCTCCACCCCCAAAAAGCACTGATGCATACCTACACTGGCCACTTCAATCTTCTATATGTAGTCTATATCGTCTGCGTGTTTTACAATGCCTTATTGTAATGTGTATTCAACCTTGTTTTGATTTTGCACCGGGACCACGAGAAACGAAATTTCGTTCCTCTGTATGCTGTTATTGTATACGGACGGAATTAAAAAGTTTATCTATCTATCTAGTACATCTCATTACACGGATTGAGTGGACCGCATGTTAGCGTGTATGCACTAGACACTCACAGTTGTATGAAACAATATTAAAAAAATGGCATTTAGTAATTCGAATTAACATTTCTCTCAATATTGTTGCTAGATTGAAGGAGAATTTCACGTACATATGTAGGTTTGTACAGAACGCCTGAGGATGCCTTCAACGTGGGAGCCGAAATATCGCGAAGGAGGGGGGGGGGGTGCGCTCCGTAAGGCTATCCCGAAAGAGCAGCTTTGAAAAGAAATTCTTAGAACTTTTTTTATCAGCATCTGAGTTGAACTGATAACCAGTACTCCATGACCTAACGCGTGAATGTTGCAGGCCATGATGCTTTCAGGGCCATAAACCTCTGCTCAGTTTTACTGATGCCTAGCAGTGCAGCCATGGGATTGTAATTCCGTGCCAGCTTGTGCCACATGCAGCCAGCGAGATAGAGAAAGCATAGTAGGAGCTGCCGCCAAACAAATCGCATAGGAAAGCACAGTGGCCCTCGCTGTGAACGTTGAGAGGTTATGCAGTCTCTGGCAGCAAGTGGCACGCATTTAGCTTTAAATTGGCCGAATCCACCGCGGTGCCATCCCATGGCTGGTCAGCGAATGCCACACCAACCGAACTGGGAGCGACACCATTCGGGCTGTGCAACACGGCGGGTGTTTGCACGGCTTTATCTGAGTTATAGAGTCGTGTTTACGTTCCTGGACGCGCTATGCAACCCAGTTTAAGTCAACACGATAAACTTTGATAACGGTTGCCCGAGATATTTTACGCTTGCATCACTCGGTCAAGTGTTGCCGCCGTGCTTGGACAATTCGGGCAATAAATTGCCCACAGAGGGTCAATTCATGAAATGCACTTTAATTCTCTTTACACGTTTAAGAGTGTAAATGTCAACTATCAAGCGGCCGTTAGAGCTAGACTCCATCTGTGCATAGCCGAGCATGTTGAGGTGTGGGTTTTTTTTATTCGCCCTGTGACTTGCTTGCTTGGAGCATTATTATCAAATACAGGTGTACAGTGCATTCATGTGCGGCAGCTGGCACAAATCAAGAGATGGCACGCTTTTGGGAACTTGCTGTACTCTTTTACAAAACCTCTGCAGTATCAGCATTGGCTACAGTCGCCCGCGTTGTTTGATTTTCCCACAGGAATCTCTCTCCAATCTAGTGTCACCTATGGGGAGCGTGCGTTGAGTGTTTATATGACGATAAGACAATGTCTAAACACAAGCTTTCTTGGTTTCGGAGAATTCCAGATGCGCTCTATAATATTTATAACAAGGGATAGGGAAGGGGTGGCGCGGTGGCGCAGTGCCTCACGGCAAGAAGCAGGGGGTTCGATTCCGGGCACGGGTGCCATTCTGTGTGGCGTTTGCGTGTTCTCAGAGTGTCTGCGTGGGTTTTCGCTGGGTACTCCGGTTTTCTCCCACCGTTAAAAGACACGCTACTGCCTAAGTTAATTGGCCTGCTGAGTAAATTACCCACATTGCCCTGCGATGTACTAGTCAAATTCTGAATAAAGTCCTGCCTTGCACCTTCTGTCTGCTAGGATAGGCTCTGGCTCCCTGCGACCATGTACAGGACTAAGCGGGTATTTATAGTGATGATTATGAAATAGTGAAGTTTACCCACAGATTAAAACACAGACCACACGTGACAAGGTGCACAATAATATATGCACACTTGATATTTTTACAGAGTTGCTGCGCAAGGTCAAACGCCCAAAATGTCAAGAGGTCTGTAACAAACAGCAAGATCAGCGTTGTAACAGAGAGCCAACAGATATATCGGCGTTAAGAAAGGTTGTAAAGCTCGGGGGGGTGAGACAGTAAGGGGGGGGGACAATGGGAGGGAATTCCAGAGTCGAGCGGTGAGAGTTAAGAAGCACAGAGATGTTGTGGCCTGCGGTAAGGTGGTTGGGCCCAAACTGGAGGAGATGGAACATTTTGGTGAAACCGAGTCCATAACGTGGGTGGAGGAATCAACGAGGGGATTTCACGGGAACAGCAACCATGGCAGTAGTGTTATCTGTTACTTCATATTAAAGACAGGTGCAGTGTGTGTGTGAAACGCTCTTTGCACGACCAATGCAGCCTCAAAATTTGTCTCAGTAACTTTTTGAAAGCAAGCGTTCCTTACAAAATGTTGAGTCTGATCTGATTTTTAAACTACCAAGTTTTTTGAGTTGTGTCTCAACAAAATACAATCCACGCATCACGTCATTTTCAACGGAAAAAAACACTCGTTTTTAGTACAATGGGGCAAATGTTTGTATGTATTCCTGCATTGTGGGTACAGGGTTCGTATCCTTCATTTTACCTACACAATACCAAGGCATTTATATCTTATTTCAGTTTGTTTCCCTACTTTTGCACTGACATCAACTGTCTTAAGCAATCGTCTGTCTTTAAAAAGACGTCAGAAAAAACAAAATCGCTAGAGTAAAGTTAACGAGGTAGCAATCATACACAAGTGATTAGGAGGTTATTTGCTTGGCAGTTGGAGAGCGACTACCTGCAATATATTTGTGAGACTGGATCATTAATTCACCTGAGTACTTTACAGGTGAACCACCGAACCTGAATAACTGCTTTGGGTTAACCGCTTCACAGACTTATTTACAGCCACAAGTTTATCGTCGTCTCCTGCAAAAGAAAAGATACTCCCTTGTGGGAAAATATGCACTGCTAAACACGTGCAATAGTGCGCCTAGTGTGTTTTTTTACTGAAATTGTGTGAACTTCTGTCGAGAAGTGTGTTTTGTCTTCTTGCACTGCAGTGCTTTGAACTTCTTACTACTTTGCACGATAAATGTTTATGACATGTGGTCATGTATTATACTCGTTGACACCGTCCGCTCCTCGCAATTTCCATCTACAAATGTCGCTCAATACAGTAGCCTCCTAATCGTCAAACTGACTGATTTCGAATCTGGCCTACACTCATGGCTTGGTTTGAATCCCATATTTTATTTACTGTATAAAACAATCATTCACTGTAAGTATCAAAATAATCACATGAGTAATATATTATGATTATTATCTAAACATAACAGGCTAAATGAAAAATGCTTTGGAGGAATGGGAGTTGTTATTGAGTTTAAGGAGAGATTTTGTTTGGCTATTTCGATGAACATCCAGTAGCTGCAGAGTTTAAATTACCCAATTGTAAACAGAATGCATTTTAATCGATTAATTAATTCATCATCACAGTACGTGTCACTGACTAATACAACTCAAAACCACACAGTTTTTTTTTTGAAAGGCAGACTCGGAGCGATGGTGCAGTCAAGTGGTAGCACTCTCCCCTGTAGCAGATGTTCATGGTTGGAACAGATCAGCCATGCTTATTACCGTGGGTAAAACAACCATGGTAACAATACCACGCACTTAGGTGAAGCTGTTAACGCTATGGGTACTTTTTGCCAGTATACATATATAAGATTACAACAGGTTTTACCGTATCTGGCGATTATGCACCTTAACACCTGCATAATCGCCAGATACGGTAAAACCTGTTGTAATCTTATAATACCACGCACTGTTTGCTCTGCAATGAAGTTCAGAGATCCTCTGACGTCATGTACAAGAGTACCATTGCGTGCCAGCGTTAGTGTCCAAATTGACCTCATTTGAAAAGTCGACGCAAATTACTCAATTGTGATTATACAGAGTAATCACCGGCCGCTTCTGGCAGACCAATTCCCTTTTACAGGACAGCCGCTGAGTCAGTTTGTGCCACAGACAGCTGGGTAGCCATTCGAAATGTTTTGAGATGTGCTGTAAATCGCTTCTGAGATTTCCAGACCTGCAGGGCAAGTCCAAAGTAACAACAAACTACTGCCTTGCAATACAGGAAAACTTTTGCACATGTGACTCGCCAGGAACCGGTGTATAGGCGTGTATGTAAAAAAAATCAGCTACGTTAACAACTATACAAAATTAACAGCTACACAACACATAAAGGTTTGCGCCTGCTAGGGGCAGCTAATTGGTCGGGGCGTATTTGTGGTACTCAGATTTAAGATACCCGTACCGGACTGTGTTTTAGTTGTTCTAATAAAGAATGCATAAGATATTTGTTTACGTGCGTGACCGTTCGGAATTTCCCGTGCAAGCTGTCTCAGGGACGAGATCGGGTCCCTCAGTTTTGCTGCCATGCGTATCCCCTCATGAGGTTGCGCAGATAGGGCACATTTTGTTTATTTTGAGGGATGTAATCAATACCTGTCACATTTCCACTGGCACGTTTATGAAGGGGGGGGGGTTACCGTTCATGCGAGTTGTTTGGAGGCACGAGATGACCGCTTTCCTGTCATTTCCTTCGAGATTACAGGAAATTGTCAGAGAACGTTGCACACGTAAAGGGCCACATGGGGTGACCTATACCAAGAGTCCGCGATGGATTTTGCGACTTATCGTAGCTGTGTGTGTGTAGATGACTGTATGTATACCCACACATGTGATTGTTCACGTGCACACTCCGTGTATGTTATGAATGTCAGTCCGTGTGTAAAGGAGGCTGTAAATATGAATTGTCTTATCTCAATGTATACGCATCTGTGTCCACAAAATATTGGAGTAGGCAAGTTATTCCGTGTGCGTGTGACCACGTGTATGTAAATGTACTTACTGAATGTGTGCGTGTGCAGTGCACATGTTGGTGTTTGAGGGTCGATCATTTGGCAGTTAGCGCACTGTACTACGAGCTCAACTATCTAAGTTTGATTCCCACTCACGGCCGGCATCCGTGATGACTATCTGAACGTGTCCTGGGACCTTAGCGACGCTTGTGGCACAAGTGATAAGCACTTCTGCCTCAGAGCAAGTAGGGTTCCGGGTTCGGTTCCCGGCTCGAGTGCCTTTCTGTGTGGAGTTAGTTTGATCTCTCTCGTGTGTTTTCGCCAAGTACTCCGATTTTCTTCCAACGTCCAAAGAGACACTACTGCCTAGATCAGGGATGGGCAATTATTTTTTCCATGGGGCCACATGAGAAACAGAAAATATTCTGGAGGGCCGGGCCAAAAGGCTGAACTCAGTTCTGCATAATATTAATTGTATTTCTTTATTTAAAAAAGCAGTAAATAGCATTGTTTTGACAAGCTTGTAAGAGTATATGTTATATTTAAGCAATGAAAATTTGAGGTAATTGAACTGTCACTGAACATCACTGAACTGTGATTTTGAGAAAAAGGCTTCCAAAGAAAGTGTCCCAGTTCACTGCTAG
>JAZEWT010000011.1:23076629-23087135 GCA_036362905.1 Mordacia mordax
TCAACGATCCAATCATGCGCACGTCTTGATATACGTATTGCGTCATTACGTACGTGAATAAAAAACAACTTCAAAATAAAAGCAATGCAGTTTTAGTCCATTCATGAGGTAAAATTAGAAAATGTGTTTACTTTGTAATTTCCAATTAACCCTACACGGGCCGGCCAGAGTCAACAAAAGGGCCGTATGCGGCCCAGGGGCCGTACAATGCCCAGGTCTGGCCTAGATTAATTGGCCAGCTGAGTAAATTGACCCCCAAAATATGCCTTGCGATGTACTTTGGTGACATCCGATGTATAGCCCCACTTTGCGCCCTGTGTGTGTTGGGATAGACTCCGGCTCCCCGCGACCCTGTGCAGGATTTAACGGTTACTGATACTGATTGACTGGGCCGTCTCCTAGGTCGCCTTAGCCTTAAATAAGCATCTGCTGTGGTGCACAGACATCAGTTAGAAAGCGACAAAAGCAGCCGAGCATAGTGCTGGGCCCAGCCACCCCATGAATGTAACCATGCTCGCCTTAATATGTGCTCGCTAACAGTACTTGTCCCAACAGTCAAAGGCCATAGGCAATGATCTTTGTCGCATATGCGGTGATGAGTCTGCAGTAAGACGCTGCGTGTGTCTCGAATGTGTGGACACGTGCACTGGCTCAACATTCGTTGGGTTATCACTGGAGCACTGAGTAAATTGAGAGATGAGTTGAGTGTTATTTAGCGAGTGGTTACAGGCCCCATTGCCAAGATTCAGGGGTGGTCTGGGGATTGAGTAATACCATTATTTTACATCGGTTCCATCCAGGCTGGTGGTCACATGGGTATGTCATACACAAAGTGAATGATAGATGTATAAACGTGCACTTGTATGTGGCGCAGGGTGGCGCAGTGGTAACATCTGCTCCTCACAGAGAGTCCTGTCCAAGGCGGTTTGATTCCAACCTATGGCACCTTTCTGTGTGGATTTTGTGTGTTCTCCCCCTGTTCTGTGTGGGTTTCATTCCGGTTTTCCGGTTTCCTCCCACATCTATAAAAAAAACCCCCTCATTAATCAATTGGCTGGCAACATCATAATATCATGCAGTGTCTGGCGAAAGTTGGTGCTGGATGCATGTATGGCTGCCTTCCCCTCACCGTTCTTTGGTTTGAAAGTCACCCTGGATAAAGACATCTGTTATATACTAATTAACTCATAAAATAACAATACGCTTATCTTTTTGAAAAAAAACTAAATACCGTACAGCGGGGGTTATCAAACCTTTGCACCTCTCGGCATATTTGGCCCACTTGGGTCTGGTCTCCACGGACCACTAGGTGGCGCTCGCGGCCCACGAAATAGTCGCGACCCAGCGATTGACAATGGTGGCTGTACAATAATTGTAAAGGTACAGCCCTGCAATTGCTAGCTTATGTCACTGCTGGCAGAAGTGCCTCCACTGGATGATTCATCATAGATTCTATAACCATTATCTGACCCACTCTTATATGTTAGCCTGACGTTTCGGAAGAAGTGGGAGTAGCCACACTTGGCCCCACCGCACGTGACCTGCCAATACACCGCACTTCAACTCTGAGTGTACCAATGTGGGAGTATGGTATTTAGGAGACTTGCCCGTTGTATCAACTATAGTGCCGGAAAAGGAGCTGGTGACCTGTGAATTAACCAAGTTCGTACGCAGCGCAGTTGTGCAGCGAATAGCACTGCCACCTCACAGTAAGAAAATCCCTGGTTCGATTCCTGGCACAGGTTTATTTTTCTTTGTGGCGTTTGCATGTTCTCCCCGTGTCTGCTTGTTTTTTCGTCGGGCACTCCGGTTTCCTCCCACAGTCCAAAGACAGGACACCAGCACACGGTGCCCTGCAGCGGACTGGCGTCCTATAATCAGCATAGCCCTACTGTGCATTCTGTGTCTGCCAGCATAGACTCCTGCTCATAATGAGCCTGTACAGGATAATGAATGAGGGTGATACGGTGGCGTCGTGAGTATCGCTGCTGCCTCACAGCAAGAATATCCTGGGTTTGGTACCAAGCTGTGGTACCTTTCTGTGTGGAGTTTGCGATTTCTCCCCATGTCCGCATCGGTTTTCGTCGGGTACTCCAGTTTCCTCCCACGTCCAAAGACACGCTGTTGCCTAAGTTAATTGGCCTGCTAAGTAAATTGCCCCAAAAAGTGCGTGCGATGTACTGGCATCACATCCTGAGTATAGCCCCGCGTCGCAACCTTTGTGCCCTCCCACAAATCTGCACAGGGTTAAGTAGGTACTGATGATGATTATAATGAATGAATAATTCTGTATACGTGGATAACATTCATTCCCATTGCAGAACTGTGATGTAGTATCGGTGCTATCCAAACACATACTTTCCACCCGCCATTCTCAACCTTTGGTCGTGACCCATCAGTGGGTCGTGACCAACGTGATCTGTGGAGACCAGACCCAGGTGGGCCTCGACATGCAAAAGATTGGGAACCTCTACTCTGAAAACTACCAGTGAAAGAGGCAGGCGCTAGTATGCGACTCTTGTCGTGGTGGGATGATAGCTCGCTGACTTGCGCCTGCTCGGGAACATTTATTCCTTGTTTGTTGTTTTTTTGCCCTTCTATAATTTATTGCAACTATTTGACTTTCAGTTGAACTGTCCTGATGCTGTTGTTGACGTGCCGTTCTCTCCACAGCTCAGATTTGTATTTAAAAATAATTGTTGCTGATTTTCTGTTCTTATGTCGTTTTTGCTGACATGCCATTTTCTCCATAGCTTTGTGCAGTGATTTGTCACCTTCGGGTGAAAAGCGTTCTAGAAGTGCAATTATTATTATAACCTCCTCCCCCCACCCCCCGAAAAAATGTAACAAGCAGTGCAATTATTATTATTAATAGTCGGAGGCAGCACGGATGGCTGCTCCCATGATGCATGAAAGAGAAGCACCAGAGGTAGCATGTGACGACGCGAATCAACGCGCAGGGATAATCTTTCGGCAAGCGGCTTCCTTGTGAGCTTACGGGCGCGGTAAAGGCTGGCTCCTTGCCCCAGAGACAACGTCAGCTGTTGCTACTTAGTCCAAAATTAATCTGCATATAACACATTAGCGGGGAGGGGAGGTGGGATGCTCAATTAGCAAGAGTTACACATCGCTAGTGGAGCCATTTAGAGGGAACACCCACTTAGGAACCTGTGAGAACCGCTTGTGTTAACAAGCCACGGTAATCTATGCCAAACAGGCCCTTAATGCAGCGGTGGAGACCTTACACGTTTTAGGACCAGGCTGTCTGTACAAGAGAAGCTCCTCTCCCTTATTCGTGTTGCCTCACTACTAGCTCTGCCAATTGTTATTACTCCCAGTTGGAAATAATAGCGTGAGTGATCACAAATCGTGTAGTAAGTTGCATCCAACTCGGTCATGCCGCTGAACGTTTTGCTTGTATTAAACAGACAGCAAAAACGGAAACATTACTTAATCCCGTGTTTTTTTCTCTGTGTTAGCCAGTTTCCTCTGATCCAAATTACTTGCATTCTTTATCGCATACCATACAGTTACGCACTTTGGTTAAAGGGTCATTTTCGTACTTATAAGACCACCTTTTCTTAATACCAAAATGAGCACTTGCGCCAAACCGGTCCTTCTAGAATTAACACACACACACGCACACCCGCTGTGTTTGTGGTCAACAGCTGTGTACGTATCTCAATTTCCACTTTCGCTTGTCAACGAATGTTTCGCTGGAATGCGTCTGAGTTTGGTCTCATAGCCTAATGCTTTATCGTAAACGCGATAGCGGTCGTGCAGCTCTGTGGCAATGAGACAACTCCAAGGTGGGTTTTTTTATGTGAACGATACAAGTAGAGCCAATATTTTTGTATGTTTGTATTTAACATCATTGCTTAGCCCGGGCCGTGCGGTAGCGCGGTGAGTAGCGCTGTCGCCACACACCAAGAAGCACCCGGATTCGATTTCCGGCTCGGGTACCTTTCTGAGTGGAGTTTGCATGTTCTCTCTTTCCGTGTCACCGTGGGTTTTCGCCGGATACTTCGATTAACGTGCACCGTCCAAAGACACGCAGCTGCCTAGACTAATCGGCCTGCTGAGTAAATTGCCCCAACAAGTGTGCCCTGCGAACGACTGGCGTCACACCCTGGATATTCCCCCGCTTTGCGTCCTCTGTCGGCCGGGATAGGCTCCGCCCCTCACACAGCACGAGAGTAGTGCTGAATAATACCGCTTTACCTTAAGACACGAGACATTAAGATAAACCGTAAATATAACGCTTCAGACAAGTGCTAGCCAGAGTGGTGTCGGTATTTTCAAATATAAGCCTTTCGCCTTGTTGTGTACATAATAATAACAGCTCTGTACTCAGAAGATCCTCAACTGTGTCTAAATAACAATGTACAGCGTGCTATGGGTACTTTTTGCCAGTAGAGTTTCCTTTTTAGCCTTGTCTTATGTTTAGCCAGATGTTGCATAAAGCAATCGCCTTTAGCATCCGCCTCTCTGATGCAGGCCAATCCGTTTCAAGGACAATGCATATATTATCTGTTGTTTGCAGTATTTACCACCAAACGTGTGGGGTTGCCGCAAAGTTCACACTTTATGAAAAGTAAAAAGTAGTAAAGGTTTATACCATTTTTGGCAATTATACAGGTGTTTAAGATCTTCAAACACCAAAATAAACACCTATCACAAAGTGTCTAGTTTTCAAAAGCACCACATACTTGTGGCACAATATGCAAACAAGAAGCTTCGATAACGTGTGCATTGTCCTTCAAACTGATTGGCCTTCACCAGACATGGCTTTCTTTTGAGCCTGATTGTCAGTGTTGTCAGTCTTAGCTGACAATCAGGTATCTGTTGTGGTGTTTTAAGATCTTAAACACCTGTATAATTGTCATGATGTAGCTTTTCACGGCTCGATGCATGATGATTGCTTCGGAAAGCTGCTCTCTCTCGACAGCCGCGTCGATCGCTACCTCTCCTCTCCTCGTGACGTTTCGCCTCACACGTCACACAACAAAAGATGACTCGACACATACATAGTACCCACATATATAAAGGAGCAATAGGCACTACACACACATACTGCGCCTGAGGATGCCTCTAACGTGTGAGGCGATACGTCGCGAGGAGAGGAGAGAGAGCAATCGACGCGGCTGTCGAGAGAGAGCAGCTTTTCGAAGCAATCATCACCTGTATAATTGCCAGAAATGGTATAAAACTTTTGTACTTTTTACATATGTACACTGGCAAAAGTACCCATAGCTTTATGAAAAGTGTCTATTTGGCGTTTTAATAACTTAACATTATTGTTGCCAGAAAATGGGAAAAGCCTATTCTTTTTTACAATGTACGGCTTGTCGTTATTGGTATATTTAACCAATATGTGTGGCAATCAATGAAATCCATTTTTTTTTGGGTCAGGTCACGTAAAAAGTTTATAGATTATAAAATAGTGTGGAGACCAGACCGCGCCAGCAACTGTGCTCGCCCAGTTGCTGGCGCGGGTGCCTGATGATGCTGAACGTAGTTGTCAGCGAAACGTCGTACAATACATTTTTTGTAAAATATTGTGGGGTCGCTTTTCAACACACCGGTGTGCTGAGATAGTAAAGGAATTGGTGCGTCTTCTGTTCAACGTGACAACCCCTTGCTGATTGGCCGTGTCGGGTGGTGGAGGGTTAAACGACACTATTTTATAATCTATAAACTTTTTACGTGACCTGACCCAAAAAATGGATTTCATTGATAATATTGGTCACGAAAGCCTTCGAATTAAAGTAATGTGTGGCAATGTTTTCTTTGTCTTGTAAAGCTCTTAAATAAGGCATATTGTGCAGTGGCAACATGTGAAGACTGCTCGAGAACAGGTTCATGAAAGGATTTCTACAGTTTGAAAGTCATACTCTACGTAATACATGTGAGCCAATTAACATTGCTTGCGGCTCACATTATTTTAACTCCACCATTATCAACCTGTGGGTCGCGACCCATCGGTGAGCCGCGAGTGCCACCTAATGGTCCGTGGAGACCAGACCCAAGTGGGCTTCGAGATGCAAAAGGTTTGGAACCCCTGTTTTAACCACACTTTTGTATACCCCGTATATATCCCTTTAACTGTTTTTCAAAACACCATTTGCCACTCATGCGTGTTTACACTAAAACAAGTCAGATAAGACACCTGCTGGCGTGTTTCGGCAGATCGGAGCACGTAATGTGACGACCCCCATGTGAATAACGCCAGGTCCCAGACGCCTCTTAATGCCAATCAGTTTCCAAAGCATACCATGGCAGCTTCGAAGGTATCCCACGCTTTGATATTTGCATGGAATGAGAAACTCTCACCACGGTGAAACATCTCAGCGGCCCATCGCAACCAACACGCACGCACCGCAAGGTTCCAACACCACGACCAGCATGCACCCTGAGGGTGGTGGTGTTTACACGCGCTGCCTCGTCCCTGGAGCTCTCATTGCGAAGACAGTTTACAGGGGCATGTAGGCTACTGTTGCCCAAGTGCTGGAGAAGGCTACGAATGTCACTGCCAAGTAGGTACCCGTGGAAACATAACGCGAGAACGAATATGTACCGAGTCCCAACTGCAGCAGCGAGTAGCAGTCTTTATTTGTAAGTACGAGTCGATGTTATTTAAGGGTCTTCTTTTTATAGAAACATTTGGTGTGTAGCGAGTTCTACAACGTGAGACTGAAACTCGTCAGTGATCACAACTCGCTGTTAACACTTGAGATTTTAATTCGTTCTGTTAGCATTTTAGTCCCTGATGAATATGTGGTTGATTATTGGGGGGGGGGGGGCATTTGTGAAATTCATAAACCAGGCGTTGACTCTTTAGTTAATTGTACACTGGTGAAATCACCCAGGATGTGCCCCATTTTAGCAGACCTTAAAAGCCAAGCAAGTTTGGACCTAGATAGTGCTTTGACAAGTGATCCTCATTCACAAACACCACGTGTATTAGACCTTGTGGACAGTATAGGGCAGTACATGAAACGCCATAGTTTTGTATTCTCCAAACCTTCACAAGCCACACTATATAACCTGGTGAAGTATGGTTAAACAATGTATTCATGAATGTTCACAATTCGTTGTAGAGAATTTCTCTTATGGGTTGTGTCGGATGTTCCTCCTCTCTCCTTCTTGGCGTCTATTATTATTATTCTGAAGCTCGACACGGCTATCCCAAAAGAAAAAACGCTCATGATGAAGCAATCCTTGCTGCCTGTTGTGTTTGATAAGGCCTTTATCCAGCAGTAGAATGACAAGTGAGTTGTAGGTGGACACCGTGTGGGTTGCGATTTATGCATGTTTTGCTGGTGATGTATCGACTGCTCTATTATATTTATTCACAGCCATTTGATGGAATTTCTCAATCGCTTAATAGATGTTATTTCCACGGTCCACATCTGCCAAAAATCAAATGCTTCAAATGCATAGCTGTCCGAGGAGCCTACACATCAAGCTGCTGCACAATTCCCTGGCTATTGCTGGAGCTCGAAAGATTTGCATCACAGTGCGAATGCCCCATCTACCCAGATAGAATCAAACTGGCAATCTTATGTCTGAAAAAAACTTGTAAATTTCATAATTTTCTTTTGTAAACAAAGCATTGAATGTCATTCATAATAAGAATTATTTTTATTTCTTAAGCGCCTTCCACCCTAGCATCACAATAATCATCATCAGCGTCAATGATGATGCCATCAACATCATTCATCATCACCACGTCAAGTTGGATGTGCTCTGTGTTGTGTCCAACATCATCGCTTGTTGTTGAGGTTCACGGCCTAAATCCAACTGTCACCCTACTGCAAAGAGTAAAAATCATGAAAATATTCTGCTCCATCTACTTCCCGTTAAAGATCCTGTGACATGATTTGCAAGAGTAGGCTGCTGTGTGCAGTAGTCTTAGTCCAACTAATGCCATAATAAACACCTGCAAATAACTCCATTACAATTATAACAGCCATTGTCTTTTAACGTTAAACTCTGGTAGGATGACTTTTTTCCTAGGTAGGTTTTGCTTAGGTAAGGAGCATACTAATACTATTTTTTATTTCTTGTTTAATGTCCTCTTATTTATAACCATTATTTTACTTTCACTTGATCTACTCTGATGTTATTTTAATTGGCATGCCATTCTCTCCACAGCTCAGATTTGTAACATAAACAAAAACTATATATTGTTGTTGATATACCGTTCATATGTTGTTGTTGTTGTTGTTTTGACATGGCGTTCTCTCCACAACTCTGTGAAGCTCTTTGTGCCCCTAGGGTGAAAAGCACTCTTGAAGTGCAATTACTATTATTATTACCCAAAGTTATTACTAATGATAGTACAGTATTGTAGTTACAAATATAATGAAGACCAGACGAATATATCAGAACATTTCACAAGCTTCGGAATTGCAGCTTGGGGGAAAAAGTGTAACAGTTTTTATAGCTCATCTTGTGGCGCTTTAAATATATATTTGCATGCAGTGAAGTATTATAATGCTTTATGCACACATCGAGTGCTATTGGGTAGCGCACAAGTGCTCAGTGGATTGCATCCAAGCAACATGAATTTGATTCCAGGCCAGGCTAATAACACGTTAATTCTCAACTTGTCAAAGACTTGCTTCCCTTACAAACAGCTCAGTTTTAAATATAGGTTACATGACCCCCATATCCAACATGGCAAAAATAGGCCATCATCCAGCAGTAGATTGACATAAACCCAGGGATAAAAGTCAGTGCAGTCCGTTACGACCATACTCACGCCTGCACAAGCCTGTAAACAGTGATTTAAAATAATTATGCTTGTTATACAGAAATGATTGCGGCTGTACAAACACATTAGAGTAGTGGATTTCAAAGTGCGGGTCGTGACTGAGTGCTAGATTCGCCGAACGTTAAGTCATGGGTAACGTTGAGGGTTCAAATGTAAATGTATAATGATTTTACTGTAATGAATGCTCTGGTTAGAAGTCTTTGTTGGGTCTTGAGCATGAACATTTATTTTCACTTTGATCGCGAGAAAAAATAATTTGGAAAGCCGTGCATTAGACGGTGCAGACAAGTACATCTGTGCGTGCCCTTTGTCCGGGATACTGCAAAGTTGTCTAGGCCAAATTATTTCGCCTATAAATACCGCTGGATAATTCTTTCCGGCACAAGCTGACACCTTCTCTGACGCAGAAACGTCACCGCCACACCAAGCTTGAGCTCTCTCTCCCCCAGGACCAGCTGACGGCGCCAGTGCACTTTTGTGTGTTTTTTATTTAATCTCTCAACTCTACCGCCAAGTGCAACAGCCTCCAGTTCGGTGCACCGGTTCTAAACAATGATAAAAGAGAATGACTACTAAGTTACGCTATGTGAAATGAGAGTGATACAGTTTGTAACGTGCCTGGGCGTGGGCGAGACGCGGACACGAAAGCGCGTGAAAAACACAGAGAGGTGTAGTGAAGGTAGCCGTACAGTCAGACCGCGCCAACATTTGCCAGGCACTGCGTTCAATGCATTACGATGTTTTCGACCAATTAATTAGCGAACTCCATACAGAAAGGCACCCTAAGTAGGAATCGAACTGTCTGTAGGCAAGACTTTATTTGTCTGTGAGGCGTCGGTGATGCCACTGCGCTACTCTGCCACTTCTAGCTACGATCGTGTCCCTGGAAATGCGCCCGATCTCACACCGGTTTGCTGAAGCGAACTGATCAGTATGTGCAATTAACGTGAAGAGAAATACTACCTGGACTTGCATCAGTGAAAATGTCTCCTTGATTTAATGAAGGTTTTCACGGCTCGATGCATGAGAATTGCTCCCAAGAGATGATCTTGCGGGATAGCCCTGTCGAGCCTTCGTCTGCTTTCCTTCGCGACGTTTCACCTCCCACGTTGGAGGCATTATCAATAATGGAGCCTCATGAATCCCAATATGAAAGCAACGTGACACATGCGGTAAAGTTATTTGGCTACTGTAAATTCCCACATGTGCCAAAAGCCTCTTCGATGAGCTATCACATGTGACCAGGTCGCCTCTCAAAAATTGCTCACTGCTCTGTTGGCTTTGTCTGAAAAATAAAGTAATACATTGTACTCACAAATTATTATTATTACTGACAAACTGCTGAGTGGGTTTGGCTGAGGAGTGAATTGTTGCATTTAGAGACAAAATGTAATTCACATGATAACACGTATAGCGGTAGATTCGCGTAATTGTTATTTTGAAATAACTTAGAATAATAATAATTGCACTTAGAATAATAATAATTGCACTTCGAGAGCTCTTTTCACCCAAGGGTCACAAAGCGCTGCACAGAGCTGTGGAGAGAACAGCACTTCAACAACATATGCAGGGGGCGTTGATGTAAGATCGGTGCCTTTCAAGAAGTCAAGTTTGATAGATAAATCCAACCCCTCCCGATATAATAATATCTCATCTCATCTCATTATCTGAAACCGCTTAATCCTATATAGGGTCACGGTGAGCTGGAGCCTATCCCGGAAACACAG
>JAZEWT010000011.1:23087174-23098537 GCA_036362905.1 Mordacia mordax
TCACGGTGAAGCCGGAGCCTATCCCGGAAACACAGGGCGTAAGGCAGGAATACACCCAACGACGGGACGCCAGTCCATCGCCGATATAATAATATTAACAAATACATTTTATAACCCAGTTATTCATTCTAAGATCGACTCAGAGTTGCGATGTAACCAGTAGAGAGAGGAGAGTCAGTCACGTGAATAGCCGCCAGACATTGCGTCCTGTATGTTGAAATGTTATCGACCAATTAATTAAGAAGTGTTTTTTGAGTAGAAACCAGAGAACCCTGCGGAAACCCACCCAGAACAGAGGGAGAACACACAAACTTCACAAACGCGCCCGAGGCAGAAATCGAACCGCTTCAGGATGGATTTGCCGTCACCACTACACCACCCTGCCGCCCAGTATACATACTGTAATATATACTCTCATCTCATTATCTGAAAACCGCTTAGTCCTGTACAGGGTCGCGGTGAGCCGGAGCCTATCCCGGCAAACACAGGGCGCAAGGCAGGGATATACCCACGATGGGACGCCAGTCCATCACCGGGCACTGCGGAATTTTTAGTCTGCAAGCCAATTAACCTCTGCAGCAGAGTGTTTTTTGGACCATGGGAGGAAAACGGAGTGCCCGGCTAAAACCCACGCGGACACGGAGAGAGCATGCAAACTCCACACAGAAAGGCACCCGAGCCGAGATTCGAACTCGGGTCCTTCTTGCTGTGAGGCGACAGCACTACCCACTGGGCCACGGTGCCGCCCATCCTATATTATATGTACGGTAAATGGTTTGTGGTTAGCTGCATTGCGATAACATCCCACAGTTGCCTTGGTCTAAAATCTCTTCAGGTGTTGAGGCGTTTCGAGGACTCGACGGGTAAAACGGTTCTTCGATCTTCGCTTGGATTCTTGACGTCCGCACCTCGTGACTGCTGCACCATCACCACCATCAGTCATCATTACCGCCATCACCGCAACCCCCACCAACGTCGCTGCGAGCATCGGAGCCATTATCACCATGTAATAATAATAGTTATAATAATCGTAATAATTCACATTACAATAACATAATTCTATAATTTTTCAAGTGCTACGACGATGAGAAGCTAAGGTTAAAAATATGATGAGAAAAAAGTACAAAAAGGTTAAGTTTGATTGGTAAAAAAATATAAAGAAACCCAGTCCACAGCCTCTCCCCCAAACCCAGGACACTGCAGTTCATCTGGAAACTGTAGCGATGTAGGATTCCAGGGCGCAATGTGTGAGCATTTCTCTTAAGAGCTGCTCTTTGGGGATAGCCGTGTCGCGTGCCCCCCCCCCTCTCTCCTTCGCGATTTTTCGCCTCTCACCCTGAAGAAGATCTGAGGATGCCTCCAGAGCGAGTCTGATAAAACCGCACTCTGCCTTCGATCCCCACTTCAATCCCCTGAGACCTCCTCACCCTCCCACCCGTCAGTCTCTCTTCATCCCGACTCGTCGCACATTCCCGTCGCTCGCACACACTTCCAGTCAGGTCCTTCATTCGAGGGCCTTCCACGAAGACCCCCTACACAGGGGGGTATGGACATCACCGGAAAGTGATAACATATCAACCTGTCCTTGCCGCATCCCCGTGGCAGAAAATATTGTCCCTGGTAGACTAGATGAACATATCAACATCTCATCTCATCTCATTATCTGAAACCACTTAATCCTATATAGGGTCACGGTGAGCCGGAGCCTATCCCGGAAACACAGGGCGTAAGGCAGGAATACACCCGACGACGGGACGCCAGTCCATCGCCGGGCATTGCGGGACAATTTTAGTCTGCGAGCCAATCAACCTATGCAGGAGCATGCTTTTGGACTGTGGGAGGAAACCGGAGTACTCGGCGAAAACCCACGCGGACACGGGGAGAGCATGCAAACTCCACACAGAAAGGCACCCGAGCCGAGAGATTCGAACCCGGGACCTTCTTGCTGTGAGACGTCAGCGCTAACCACTGGGCCACCGTGCCGCCCAACATATCAACATGAACATTCTTAGAAGGTTAAAGAGCAGAGATTTGTGGCAAACTATTGTCACCAAAATCATGTAGGATATGGTACCTAGAAGAAGAGAAACAAAGACGCAGAGCGTGGTTCCGGCCACCGTCGCGTATACCGTATGCCACCCTTAACAGTTGCTCGCCAACAACAACGCTGGCGGACTCCATGGCTCCAGAAAGACCATTGGCTTTTGTTTGCGCGCAGTGCCCTAGATACGAACCTGTACTAGCTGTGTGTATGTCTCCGCGTGTCACTCTCGCGGACGGTCACGGGCATAAAGCAAACCCAGGACTGAACCGTCACGCATCCACACACGGTGTCGAGTTCGAGAAGGCTTATGGGAGAGGCCTAAACATCGTGCACATGCAACGTGTTGATGGAGGCTTTCACGACTCCATGTATGACAACTGTAGTTAAATAATAATACAATTTATAACACATGCATATTCTACTGCCTGATCATGGATAATATACGGAGGCACGTTGTTAAGCGTTGCTCTTTCAGGAAAGCCGTGTCGAGAAATATTATTTTTTTAAACGCTCGGCACGGGACTTGCAATCCAGTCGCGTACACATTGACCTCCCGGCGCGAGAAGTTAAACTAATGACAACTCCCGCTTTTGTCCACCCACGTGGAATGAACGAATACAGTTTCAATTTATAAGCCAGTCGCGCGTGGTGGAGCAAAGTGTGGGTACTCTCACTCCTTCCGTCTGACCACCAGCGTTGAAGAGAAATCTAAAAGACCCTTGTAGAGGGGGCTGTCTCGACTTCCCTTTAGTGAATACGCTGTCGTCAGCAGTGGCGTGAGCTAGAAAATGCAGTGCAGCACCTTTACTTTTAACAATACTTATAGTGTAGGACCCGCATCGAAACACAATGCACAAGTCCCCGTCTGGTAGGAGTAAAACCTTAGACTAAAATGTATCACACCAGTTAGAATACCTTGATGTGAAGTGCTAAATGGGTACTGTGTGGTGTACGTAAGTTATAAACGGAACTATTTTGACAATGCACGAATGCATTGGCATGCCATGGTAATCCATTTATAAACAGCCCACTAAATTAGTAGGGAGAACTGAAATGAAAACACATCCGTGAAGTCTGCGATCGCCTATTGGGAACAAAGAGAATTATATGAAATAATAAAATAATATGAACTAATAATAATACATTCATGGGTTATCTATAAATAGATCACCATGAACATGTGACGGACTAATAGTATTTACCGTACCTTCGAAACAAGTATAATGTTTCAGTATTCATTATCAATACCCGCTTAAGCCTGTACACACACAGTCGCGGGGGGAGGGCGGAGCCTATCCCGGCCGACAGAGGGCGCAAGGCGGGGGAATACCCAGTATGTGACGCCAGTACATCGCAGGGCACACTTTTTGGGGCAATTTACTCAGCGGGCCAATTAACCTAGGCAGGAGCATGTCTTTGGACGGTGGAAGGAAACCTGGGTACCTGGCGAAAACCCACGCGGGCACTTGGAGAGAATACGCAAACTCCACACAGAAATGCACACGAGCCGGGAATCGAACCCGGGATCTTCTTGCTGTGAGGCGACAGCACTACTCACCGCGCCACCGTGCCTCCGTGCCACCCTCAATAAATATGACATTGACAAGTAGGATAAGGCAATGGCTTCGGTTGTGCAGCCCCGGCGGCTGTACGGGATGCTTGCGAACGGGCTGGTGGCGGATTGGCATTCATCGGCCACACAGTTAAACCAGCACTCTCTGAGATCAACTCAGCATGTCCACTAGTGAGATAGATCATAGCAGCAAGGGCCCGTGTGGCATGAAGTCTATCGGGGAACTTCTAACAGCGCGTAGACAATGTCTGCTAATTGCCAGTAAGATTATATTCAATTGCATTGCTTTAACGGTGACCTTTCAGAAAAAAAATAGAGATCATGGTTTAATCTCAGCATTACTGAGTGTGATCGTAGATTTGTTTGAATAATTCACAGTGTGTCGTTTGGAAAACGCCGAGATGCCATAGCGTGTTCACGGTGAGTGCTGATCTCATATCGCCCTCTGCTGGGAGAGAGAGCAAGTGGTCGGAATAGGATTTATCAGAGAATCAGTTGCTTGGGCAACTGTTGCTCTGGAGACTTGAAAACACCACACACACATGAGCACAGAAGCTGATGTTCCCTGAAAGGTTGCTCTAATGCTTATTGCTTTGTAGAATGCCGCAGCAGTGTTTCAATTGAGATTACAATGTTAACGTTGACGCCAATGACACAACAATCTGTGTGTAAATGTTACGCCAATTTTACTCAATTGTATGCAGCATATTTGTTTTCAAATGAGCTCAGATAGAGCTATGATGAAACCGTCTCGTATTCACACAATGTTCGTTATCATTGCCACCCAAATTATTATAATAATTGCACTTCTAGAGCGCTTTTCACCCGAGGGTCACAAAAGCACTGCACAGAGCTCGCTGGACCAAAAGCAAAGTCGTTAAGGCAATTATCCTCAACGACTTCTACATATGCTTTGAGTTACGACTATCTCTCCCGATAAACATCTGTCTGCAAAAAAAATAATGCAAACCTGTGTTGTTTTTTCTTCTGGAAACAATTTGAGTCTTATATTTATTTATTTCCTCACCCATGTTATTTTTATGATCAGTCGGTTATTTTGAACAGAAAAAAGAAATGTTTTATTGTTTGCCAAGAGCATATGCTCACCATGGAAACCGAGCAATGTATAATATGAATTGCATGGACTGCACAGGGCTTGCTTTATAAGAGCACGTTAATCTTTGTTGGGATATCGTATATGGTTTGTTTACACGGCGCAATGTTCTTGTGTTTAATCATCCTCGTGACATCATTAAAATCAGCCCCTGCGTTTGAGGCTAGATTCACTGCCGTCAATAAGCCACCTTAGGTCCCTGTTGAATTAATATTTATGCCGAGATCATCATTATCAATACCCGATAAGAGCTGTGTAAAGTCGGGAGGGGAGCCTATCCCGGCAGAGAAAGTGTGCAAAGCGGAGCAATATCAAGGATGTGGCGCCAGTACATCGCAAGGCATTCGGGGCAATTACTCAGTAGGCCAATTAACTTAGGCAGCATCGTGTTTTTGGACGGTGGGAGATGTTACCTGTGTCGTAACGCGTGCATTTTCCTGGGGTTAGAGGTTCTTGCTCCCATTCACGTGCCGGCGACGATCGCACTTGCATTGGCGGGCACTCATCCACTCTCTCCAGCACAGGCAGACTGGGACTCTCCATTTCAACAAAAGATGGGTTTTATTCCACCATGCCGCACCCGAACAACGACCACGTGGTCAACTTCCAAACTCTCACCTCCGACGTGAATCTCTCCAACACCCCAACAGAACAGGACAACTGCACTTCCGTACATCCCCTTCATACTCTTCAGACGTCACCTCGTCGCGTCACATCACGCCACAACTCCGACCCCATCCGTTTACGCCACATGCTGCTTCACCCCCCCCCAACACCACGTGATGTTTACGATCCGAGGAGGGAAAGTGGCGCAATCCCCGGTCACCCCTGGTGACCTCTCGTATGCACCTAGCCTGTTACTGCGAGGCTTTGCACCAGAACTCTTTACTTTATGATTATGGTTAGGTTTAATATTTTTTGTATAATTTAATTGTATCATACCATTGTGCTATCCTGTGATTTTTATTTATATTAGTTGCGATGGTTGGAACGTGTGGTGTATCGCAGGAATCCCACATCCAGAGCTTGCAAGCTCAGTGGGTATTTTTTGCTGTAAAAATTAAAAACACTACACATCTAATCCACTGCTCTCCCCAAGACATACCCATGCAGCCTTTATCTGTACCAGAGCCTGCGGTGTAATAATCCACGTAGCATTATTCCATCATTTCATCTCCCCGCTGGAGGCGCCTGATGAAATCAGATTTGGTGTTTCAAGAAAAAAAAACAACCCAAATTCAACGCGCATTCCCTACAATCCCCCGTGATACCCGTACCTCCCACACGTGTCTCCTACAATAGGCCGTTTGGGGCACGTGTTGTGAGAGAGCAGATGCGAGGACATAGGCGTTTGTGGAGAGTTGTGGCCACTGGTCAGCGCTACAGCCAGTTTTGTCTATCTGGTGTATCTATCAATAGTCTGTAGCTGGACTATCGAGTCAATGATCTAGCATTGTAAAAGACCCCTCCCACCCCTGCTATGGACACTTTATCCGCCTGCCATCTGGCAAAAGGTACCGCAGCATCCTGGCCCGATCTTCCTGACTCTGCAAGTTCTCATCTCATCTCATTGTCTGAAACCGCTTAGTCCTATACAGGGTCACGGTGAAGCCGGAGCCTATCCCGGCAGACACAGGGCGCAAGGCAAGGATATACCGACGATGGGACGCAAGTCCATCGCCGGGCACTGCGGGGCAATTTAGCCTGCGAGCCAATCAACCTATGTAGCAGCATGCTTTTTGGACTGTGGGAGGAAACCGGAGTGCCCGGCGAAAACCCACGCGGACACGGGGAGAGCATGCAAACTCCACACAAGAAAGACACCCGAGCCGAGAGATTCGAATCCGGGACCTTCTTGCTGTGAAGCGACAGCGCTAACCACTGGGCCACCGCGCCGCCCACTCTGCAAGTTGATTCCCCCAAACCATCATGCTCTTCAATACCATGCTACCCCGCCCCTCTTCATCATAACGAGCAGCACAGAGACTCTCCACCCCCAAACACACTGATGCATACCTACACTGGCCACTTCCCTCTACTATATGTAGTTTATATCAGCTGCGTGTTTTGCCCTGCCCTGTTGAAATGTGGATTCAGCATTTTGTTTTTGCACAGGGATCACGAGAAACGTAATTTCGTTCATCTATATACTGTAATTGTATACGGATGGGATGACAATAAAGTTTATCTATCGATCCAGTCGCACACTGCACTACCCACTGCACTACACATTGCACTACACACTGCACTATACGCCACATCAGCTTCGGTAAAATAGCGGCAGGGTGACGCAGTGGTAACGTCTGCGTCTCACAGAACGAAAGCCCTTCCCGCAAGTGGTTCGATTCCCACCTTGGGCACCTTTAAGTGTGGAGTTTATGTCTTATCCCCCTGCTCTGCGTGGGTTTCCTCCCACAACTAAAAAAAAATACTCGTTAATTGGCCGATAATATAACATAGAGAACGTGTCTGGCAGGTGTTGTCGCCATCTGACTGCATAGCTGCCTTCCCCCACCTCTCTGTGATTTCTTCGCTACGTCTCTAAAATATTGATGGAAGTCGCCCTGGATAAGGGCGTCTGCTTAATAATTAATAATAAAAGGTTCAATACTCGTTCAAATGCAGAGTGGTCCACGTCTTGCCCCCCCCCCCCCATTTAATATTCAATTACCGTCCAAAATTTTATCAATAGCTCATTCCTGTGGTTTTTTTTATAAACCTTAACTCATTTATTTCAGAGTGATACAGTTTATATGTGATGATTGCTTTGAAAGCTGCTCTCTTGGGACAGCCGCGTCATTCGCTTCCTCTCCCCACCTCGCGAAGATTCGCTTCACACGTTAGAGGCATCCTCAGGCCTCAAACGTGAGGCGAAACGTCACGAGGTGGGGAGAGGAAGCCGTCGTCTCGGTGTGCAGAACGGCAGAAGGGCAACCCAATTCTTTGACTCATGGTAGAAGTCTCTGTCCATTATTTCCAGGAACTGTTTGTCTTCTTGTGAAGGAGCTGGTTTCTCGTCCTCCTTCGTTGTCTCGAATACCGTGCGCCCCAAGTTCTCCTCCAACTCTTCTTGAGCGAGGGTTTGTTCACATGGTCGCATGGCACAGCTTTTCCTTCTTCTGTCAAAGTCCTCTTTCACAATGAAGTGGTCGACACACGGTTTGAAGAATGACGTGCATCCATTTGCGAACACGTTTGTCTTCAATGAGCTAAAGCGATCTGGTTTGTGTGCTCTATCAAGGCAGACGTCGCCTATGATGACCAATCCTAGGTCGAGTCTTTAAGCATATGGAGCGTCGTGTGGTCCATTACATTGCTCTCAGACTTTGTGGACTCTCAAACTGTCCCTGCCCAGCAGAAGTAAGATCTTCACGTCTTCATCTAACGGTGGCATGAACTCCCGCGCATCTCATCTCATCTAATTGTCAGAAACCGCTTAATCCTGGACAGGGATGTGGTGAGCCAGACCCTATACCGGCAGACACAGGGCGCAAAGCAGGGATATACCCACGATCTGACGCCAGTCCTTCACCGGGCACTGAGGACAATTTATTTTTCAAGCCAATTAACCTATGCAGTAGCATGTTTTTTGCACTGTGGGAGGAAAACGAAGTGCCCGGCAAAAACCCAAGCGGGCACGGGGAGAAGATGCAAACTCCACACAGAAAGGCACCCGAGCCAAGATTCGAACCCAGTTCGTTCTTGCTGTGAGGCGACAGCACTACCCACTGGGCCACCGTGCTGCCCATGAACTCTACTATAGACTTCAAATGTGGATGATTCAGTGCAGCTTCAGGTGTAGGAATCTCACTCCTTTCATCTGGTATCTCTGCACATTGTTAGCGTAGGAAGGGCTATCTTTGTGGTGCCTGCCATATTCACTATTAAGTAGCCACTTGCTTTCCTCCCCGCCGTCCTTATCGACCCTGCACATGTTCTAAGCTCATATAAATGATAGTCTCCTTGTATGTTCAGTAGTTCGAAAAACTCTGGTCTTGCTAAGGACTCTTACTGCTTTGCTCGTCCATCATGGCATACATATTCATGGCTTTCTCTGGATGCCTATCAGGGTAAACTCGAACAAGGCACATTTTTGCATATGACTTTCCAGAGCAGCCTTCTTCCACCCACACACCTCAGTGCACTTGGTAATAGTTTCTACTTCCTCCCTGCCATGCTCTTGCACGGTGCAAGGAGCCTTGAGGTAACTGGGTTTAACGAAGCGTGAGTGCAGAGCGGTCAAGCATTTGTCACTGCCGCATTCTTCACACTTGATGTCCACCTTTCAACAAGCTTTTCGTGTCTTTCAATGCTTTCCTCCTGAAATCGCGACATTTCTGAAGGGAGTGAGGTTTTCCATGTAGTGGGCATTGTCAGGATCCATTGTTCACTTGACCCCGTCATTGTGTATATGGAGGAAGCAGACGTTGGAGATGAGACTCCAGTCTTGCGTACAGCAATCATTGCTCTTGTTGGTCCTCGTTTGTCTGTCATTACTTTGGTCTTCGTGGAACCCCAGCCAGGCCATTCCTTGCATGCCGACTAGGAAGCTTGGGTCATTTCTTTCCTCAGCTAAGTCTAGGATGAACTTCGAAAAGAATGAGAATGGAGGGAACGTCATCTGGTCCTCCCTGTTGTATCTTGAACCTTGTGTTCTCTATTTTTCCCACACATCATATGGCAATTTCTTTACAATGGGGTTCACTCCATGGCAGGTATTCAAATACAGAAGTCCCGATAAGTGGGGATCAGCTTATGCCGAGGGCGGCGCGGTGGCGCAGTGGTTAGCGCTGACGCCTCACAGCAAGAAGGTCCCGGGTTCGAGTCTCTCGGCTCCGGTGCCTTTCTGTGTGGAGTTTGCATGCTCTCCCCGTGTCCGCGTGGGTTTTCGCCGGGTACTCCGGTTTCCTCCCACAGTCCAAAAGCATGCTCCTGGATAGATTGATTGGCTCGCAGACTAAAATTGTCCCGCAATGCCCGGCGATGGACCGGCGTCCCGTCGTCGGGTGTATTCCTGCCTTACGCCCTATGTTTCCGGGATAGGCTCCGGCTTCACCGTGACCCTATATAGGATTAAGCGGTTTCAGATAATGAGATGAGATGAGATGAGCTTATGCCGACTCAAGTTCCATTAGGAGGCCTCATAGCTCTCGTAGCTTCTGGTTATTTCGACTTGAGATTTTAAGAAAGTTTTGAGTTCAATTGAAAAGCGCCTTTTCAATATTTACTGGACAACTGTAGCGCTCAAGTCTCTCCCATACAACGCGTAGACTTGTAGTGGACTCTCTTTGCGTACTTTGCAGATTTATTCCCTAACCATTTAACTAACAGGTTGAGTTCTACACTTGGTGAGACGTCTGCTACCCTAATTGTTTCTCTAAAGTTGGCTCTCCAGGCTCGATAGTTCTCTGGGTGATCGTCAATCTTCACGAGTCCAACGCTGACCAGTTCGGGATGAGCCAGGTATCTCGCAAGATGTACTTGCCACTTCAGGACGTTGACACGGCGCTGTGTTTTGGTGACCTGCTTGCACCCAGTTGGACAGTGGTGAGCCTCTCCATAGTTCTTCACCCAACTCGTCCCGTTGGTCCAGAGCATCTGTACGTAGGCCGTCGAACTGACGACTGGGTGTCGAGGCAAGACATGACTTGCTTCATTTCCCCGAGGGACCATTCTCGTTCGCATCTCTGGTGTTAGCAGGAGGGAAGTTTACCGTAGCTTGGTGAGGTCGACTTTCAATGTACCTCTAACGATTTTCAGTCGGTAACGGAGTACTAATTCCATTCCGAGCCTCTGGGTCCAAAGCAGCTGCCGCTGTGGTGAGTGCATCTGCTTCAGCTGCCACTGCAGCCGCTTCCTTCTGCGCTTGTAAGGTTGCTAACCTCGCGTTTATACGAGCTCTCTCAACATTCGCATGAGCTAACATACTGGCTCTCTCTGCATTCGCCAGAGCTCTCTCTCTCTCTGCATTCATCTGAGCTTCCACTGCGTTCACCTGAAATTCCATACGGGCTCTCTCTTCGTCTATAAGAGCTTTCTCATTCAGCATGGCTTCCTTTTCAACGGCATACGGAAGATGCACCGCTGCTGCCTCTGCCATCGTACACGCCCGAGATGCAGCCCCGTCGATGGATGATCTCGATGAGCTTTTAGATGAGGGAGAACGATGAGATTCTGGCTCTTGCAGGCAGTAAATGCGATCTTTTGCATCCTCAATCTCTTCATCCACCCTTTCATTTAACAGCTCAATGTACGCCTTGTGATAAATTTGTGATGCCACAGTCTTGACTCTGGGCTTGTGACGGCTTACGGCGGCAACACCGTGGCGAGGATCAGCATTCACTCCGCGATAGATCAGCCAGTGACCACGGATGAGCAGAGACTTCTTGATTTTCGATGCTTTATTCAAACCAGCAGTGCATGGCCGGAGTAGCGGCACACAACGAGTTCGTACATCATGACGCTGCCTCCTCCTTCCAATTCCCCCCACTCCTTATATCCCCACGGCCGTGCTACCCGTCCCCCACGTGGCTCTGTCCCCCACTCTCCAGTTAAAGTCCCCGCAGACCATGCTACCCGTCCCCCACGTGGCTCTGTCCCCCACTCTCCAGTTAAAGTCCCCGCAGACCATG
>JAZEWT010000011.1:23107856-23119277 GCA_036362905.1 Mordacia mordax
AATGCATGTAACAACGACGCATGTAACAATGACGCATGTAACAACAATGCACGTAACAATGCACATAAAAACGATGCACGAAACAACACACGTAACAACGACGCACATAACAACGCATGTAAAATTGACGCACGTAAGAAAGAACGTAACGATGCATGTAACAATGCACGCAACAACAATGCGCGTAACACCTACACGCGTAACAATTACGCATGTAACAACGGTCGTAACAACGACTTACGTAACAATGCACTTTACAACGCATATAACAACAATGCACACAACAACGACGCACGTAACAGCAACGCACGTAACAACAATGTACGTAACAACAACGCATGTAACAACGCACGAAACAATCTAGGTAAAAACGACGCATGTAACAAAACAAAACAACGATGCACGTAACAACTATGCACGTAACAACGACGCTCGTAACAACGCACGTAACAACGACGAACTTAACAATGCACGTAGCAACGATGCATGTAACAACAACGCACGTAACAACACACGTAACAACAATGCACGTAACAACGACGCATGCAACAACAACGCACGTACAACGACGCACGTAACAACGCATCTAACAACGACACACGTAAGAAAGAAAGTAACAACGATGCATGTAACAATGCACGCAACAACAATGCACGTAAAACCTTCATGCGTAACAACAACGCACATAAGAACGCACGTAAAAACGCACGTACCAACAACGCACGTAAAAAAGACCCACGCAACAACAACGCACATAATAAAGACGCACGTAACAGTGCACCTAACAACGCACGTAACAACATCGCACGTAAAAACAATGCATGTAACAACGAACGTAAGAGCGAGGCACGTAACAACGAACGTAACAACGACGCATGCAAAAATGCATGCAACAACGCACGTAACAATGACACATGTAACAACAATGCACGTAACAATGCACGTAGAACGATGCATGTAATAAAGCAAGTAACAACAAAGCATGTAACAACAACACATGAAACAACGACGCACGTAACAACGCACGCAAAAACGATGAAGGCAACGACGACGCACGTAACAACGACGCATGTAACAACAACGCACGTAATAATACGCGTAACAACGACGCATGTAAAAACGCATGTAACAGCGACGCACGTCACAACACACGTAACAACGGACATAACAATGACCCATTTAACAATGCACATCACAACGCGTGACACAACAGCGCACGTAACAGCAACGCACGCAACAATGCACATAACAATGACGCAAGCAACAACGACGTACGTAACAGTGAAAGTAACAGCAATGCATGTAACAACGAGTGTGACAACGACGCATGTAACAACGCACATAACAATGATGCACGTAACAAAGAAGGTAACGACGGATGTAACAACACACGCAACAACGAGTGTAACACCAACACGTGTAACAACGAAGCACTTCACAACCGACATAACAACGACGCACGTAACAACGATGCACGTAACAACAAACGTAACAACGATGCATGTACAACACATATAACAAGACAGCACATAACAACACGAGTAACAACGACACATGCAACAACGTCGCTTGTCACAACGCACATAACAATGAACGTAACAGCAATGCACATAACAACGAATGTAGCAACGACGCATGTAACAAAGCAAGTAACAACAACGCACGTAACAATGACGCACTTAACAATGCACGTAAAAACGACGCATGTAACAAAAACGCACGTAACAACACACGTAACAACAAAGCACGTAACAACGACTGACGTAACAACGAACATAACATCAACGCACGTAACAACGAACGTAACAAAAACGCACATAACACCAACGTGCATAACAACAATGCACTTAACAGCGATGCACGTAACAACGATGCATGTAACAACGCATGTAACAATGCACGTAACAACATCTCACATAACAACGCACGTAACAATGCACGTAACAACAACGCATGTAGCAACGACGCATGTAACAACAATGCACGTAACAACAACACACGTAACAATGCACGTTACAACGGCGCATGTAACAAAAATGCACGTAATAACGCACATAACATCAATGCATGCAACAACGACACACGTAAGAAAGAACGTAATAACGATGCATGTAACAATACATGCAACAACAACACGCGTAATACCTACACGCGTAACAACGACGCACGTAACAACGGACGTAACAACGACGCACGTAAAAACTCACTTAACAACGCATGTAACAACAACGCACACAACAACAACGCACGTAACAGCAATGCACGTAACAACAATGCACGTAACAACAACGCATGTAGCAACGCACCAAACAACGTACGTAACAACGACGCATGTAACAAAACAAAACAACGATGCACGTAACAACGATGCACGTAGCAATGCATGTAACAACGACGCACGTAACAGTGAAAGTAACAGCAATGCATGTAACAACGAGTGTGACAACGACACAGGTAACAACGCACGTAACAATGATGCACGTAACAAAGAAGTTAACATCGACGGATGTACACAACACACGTAACAACATCTCACGTAACAACGCACGTAACAATTCACGTAACAACGACGCACGTAGCAACGGCGCATGTAACAACAATGCACGTAACAACAACGCACGTAACAATGCACGTTACAACGGCGCATGTAACAACAATGCACGTAACAACGCACATAACATCAATGCATGCAACAACGACGCACGTAACAATGACCGTAACAGCGACGCTCGTAACAATGAACGTTACAACGACGCATACAACAAGGCACATAACAACAACACGTGTAACAACGACACACGTAACAACGTCGCATGTAACAACGCACGTAACAACAACACACGTAACAACAATGCACATAACAATGCACGTAACAATGCACGTAACAACACACGTAACAACGACGCACATAACAATGCACGTAAAATCGACGCACGTACAGCGACGCATGTAACAATGCATCTAACAATGACGCACGTAAGAAAGAACGTAACAACGATGCATGTAACAATGCACACAACAACAACGCGCATAACACCTACACGCGTAACAACGACGCACGTAAAAAATCATTTAACAACGCATGTAACAACAACGCACTCAACAACGATGCACGTAACAGCAACACACGTAACAACAACGTACGTAACAACGACGTATGTAACAAAACAAAACAACGATGCACGTAACAACGATGCACGTAACAACGACGCATGTAACAATGCACGTAACAACGACGCACGTAACAATGACGCATGTAATAACAATGCACGTAACAATGCACGTAACAATGCACGTAACAATGCACATAACAACTCACCTAACAACAACGCACGTAAAAACGACGCATGTAACAATGAACGTAACTGCGACGCACGTAACAACGAACGTAACAACGATGCACGTAACAACACACGTAACAACGATGCACGTAACAACACATGTGAAATCGACGCATGTACAACGACGCACGTAGCAATGCACTTAACAACGCATGTAACAACAACGCACGTAACAACAACGCACGTAACAACAACGCACGTAACAACAACGCACGTAACAAAAACGCATGTAACGACGCACGAAACAACGTACATAACAACGACACATGTAGCGAAACAAAACAACAATGCATGTAACAACGACGTACTTAACAATGCACGTAACAACGACGCATGTAACAACAATGCACGTAACAACACATGTAACAGCGACGCACGTAACAACGAACGTAACAACGACACATATAACAACGCACGTAATAACAATGCATGTAACAACGACGCAAGTAACAACGACGCATGTAACAACAATGCACGTAACAACAACGCACGCAACAATGCACGTTACAACGGCGCATGTAACAACATTGCACGTAGCAACGAAAATAATATCAATGCATGCAACAACGAATCACGGAACAACGACCGTAATAGCGACGCTCATAACAATGAACGTAACAGCATTGCATGTAATAACGCACATAACAACAATACGCGTAACAACGACACGTGCAACAACGACGCATGTAACAATGCACGTAACAATAACGCGCATAACAACAATCCACGTAACAACGATGCACGAAACAACGACCTAACAGCGACGCACGTAACAACGAACGTAACAACGATGCATTTAATAACGCACATAACAACAACACACATAACAATGACACACGCAACAATGTCGCACGCAACAACGCACGGAACAATGCACGAAACAACAACGCACGTAACAACGATGCACGTAACAACGACACGTAATAACGACGCATGTAACAATGCACATAACAATGCACGTAACAACAACGCACGTAAAAACGACGCATGTAACAATGCACGTAACAACGACGTACGTAACAACACACGTAACAATGATGCACGTAACAATGCATGTAAAATCGATGCACGCATAATGACGCACGTAACAACGCATCTAACAACGACGCACGTACAAAGACGCATGTAACAACACGCGTAACAACGACACACGCAACAACGTCGCACGTAACAACGCACGTAACAACGACGCACGTAACAACGATACTCGTAACAACGCACGTAACAATGACGCACTTAACAATGCACGTAACAACAACGTATGTAACAAAAACGCACGTAACAACACACGTAACAACGCACGTAACAACGGCGCACGTAATAAAGGACATAACAACGACGCATGTAACAACGCAAGCAACAACACCGCACATAACACTGACGTGCATAATAACGATGCACGTAACAACGGATGTTACAACGCACAAAACAATAACGCATGTAACAACGACGCACGTAACAACGAACGTTACAACGACGCATGTAACAAAATCGCACATAACAACAGTGCACGTAACAACAAAGCATGTTAAAACCGAAGAACACGCAACAGCCAACGGGACTGTCCAGGCGAGACATATCAAGCTGTGTAACTTTGGATGTTATTGGTCCATAGTTCAACTTCCCAGCGACGGGCTGGTGAATATTTGAAGTGCAGAGTTAAGGTATAGGGGGGGAGGGGGCATGGTGACTTAACAGCTTTCCATCTCGTCATGCGGTGTCTCGTGATGTGGTGACTTAATGCATAAGGTTAATGATTGACCAACGATCCGTGCGTGACTCACCCTCACGGCGCCGCGGTATTATAAGGAGCACTGAGCGGATGGGCGAGGAGGTTCTCCGAAGGAATTGGTAGGAGGAGGCAGCATCGACATGTTGCTGGGTGCGCTGAGCCCGTGAGGGGTAGAAGTCAATGTGTGGCGATTACCCCGGCCGTTATATTGTGTTAATAAAGCATCGAAAACCAAGAAGTCTCTGCTCATCTGTGGTCGCTGGCTGATCTATCGTGGAGTGAATGCTGATCCTAGCCGTGGTGTTGCCACTGTTAGCCGTTACAAGCCCGGAGTCACGACCGGTGCACCACAGAAGTAAAGACTTGGACATTGAGAAGTCATCTTACCAAGCAGTGATCACTAATCTTCAATTGAACTACGCAGGCTCAGATCCAGTAAGGTTCCGAGATCTACCGTGAACTTGTGAATGCAAATAAAAATGGTATTACAAGATATCCGAACCAGTCTGTAAAGTACACATACCACACACTTGCCGCTCGTGAACAGTACTACACGCGGAAACCACCGAGGTGTAAGTAAGCCGATACAGTCCAGTACGGCGTACCGCTAAGAAATTTCAGTTCATAAGTTCAGTATCAATAGCCGCTTAATCCTGTACAGAGTCGCGGGGGGCCAGAGCCTATCCCGGCAGACATAGGGCGCAAGGCCGAGCTATACCCAGGATGTAACTCCAGAACCCAACTCGGGACCTTCTTGCTGTGAGAGAGCAGGAGCGTTACTCACTGCGCCACCACAGCGCCGGCCCCGCAAACAAAAGTGGCGAATGAATTCAGTAAAGTGCAGGTGGCAAGGGGTCGTGACACGACCGCACCTGTAAGAAATTCAAGTTATTTTTGTCCCTAGCTTACCGTGACTCCACCGCGTATAGATACACATACACTCACAGGCTGCGTAAAACCAGACCAGATTTCACAAAAGTCTCGAAGTCGAAATTTTACGCAAATAAGCGCGCGTTTATTGTGTACAGAAGCACAGTGCCATAGTCAATCTGTGGTCTACCCTAACCGTTTACCTACAAACTCGGTCCAAATAATCTGAAGAATTCCAAAAATCTTGGCTGATACTGATCGTGGGTGTTCGGTTATTACAAGCGATAAAAGTGCGATGAGATCATGTTTCCTTTCTACATCACGTGGTAAACAGACTACACATCGCAGACCACTATGACTGGCAATGCTTTGTTTCAAGTGTATTTACAGTCAAATAAACATACCGTCAACATGTACTGAATCTCTCATTAACGCTTTAACTCTACTGAAAAAAAAACTGCGAATGCCTCTATTCTCATCTCATCTCATTGTCAGAAACCGCTTAATCCTGTACAGGGTCGCGGTGAGTCGGAGCCTATCCCAGCATACACAGGGCGCAAGGCAGGGATATACCCACGATGGGACGGGCACTGCGGGCAATTTAGTCTGCAAGCCAATTAACCTATGCAGTAGCATGGTTTTTTTTTTACTGTGGGAGGGAATCGGAGTGCCCGGCGAAAATCCACGCGGACACAGGGAGAACATGCAAACTCCACACAAAATGGCACCCGAGCCGAGATTCGAATCCGGGACCTTCTTGCTGTGAGGCGACAGCGCTATTCACTGGGTCACCGTGCCGCCCATGTCTCTATTCCGTTGTAACTAATATGAAGTGATGATTTCTTCAAAAAGCTGCTCTTTCGGGATAGCCGTGTCGAGCAACGATCAATGCAGCTATCCCAAAAGAACAGTTTTTGGAAACAATTGTCTTGCATCGAGCCGTGAAGACCTAGATCAGCTCACTCATTTGAAGTGTCCCATCTCTAAGGATTTTCATTAGATGTAAAGTTTAAATAATAATAATTACACTTCTCGAGCACTTTTCACCCGGGGGTCACAAAGCGCTGCACAGAGCTGTGAAGAGGAGGTATGTCAGAAACAATAACGACATATGAACGGCAAATCAGCAACAATAATATTTTTTTGGGGGGGTTGTTACAAATCTAAGCTGTGGAGAGAATGGCGTTTCAGCAACAACAACAACAACATCAGAGCAATTTAATTCGTGCACCACTTTTTTGTGAACATTGCACAACAAATAAATGATAACCGATGTCACGTGAAGTTTTGTAGTGTAATCGTTATCACAGGGAACTTGTGATCCACAGCTCGCCGGTTCAGTTCGATTCAGGAGCAGTAGTTGAAACAAAGGGGGGGCAAAGTTGCTTACATCCACCAACACCTCATCTCATTATCTGAAACCGCTTAGTCCTATATAGGGTCACGGTGAGCCGGAGCCTATCCCGGAAACACAGGGCGTAAGGCAGGAATACACCCGACGACGGGACGCCAGTCCACCGCCGGACCAACACCTTTTCCTGGATTGCAACCTCACTGTGGTGGAGTGGGGGGTTTGCGTGTTCTAATGAACCTCAGAGCTTCCACCGAGTCTAGCGCTCCTACTATGGTCTCCCTAGGTGAACAGGTTTGGAATACAGCACCGCTGCAAAGGTCCCCCTTGGTGAACAAGTCTGTAGTCATTAGGACGGGCGTCTTGCCGTAACATCCTGCTTCAATGCACCACACTGGAGGGGGGGGGGGTAACTGACCAGCGCGTGTTAATCTGGATAGCGGCCGTGCAAATCTGCAACAACAAACGTACGCGGGTCTACCCTAGCAGCAAATGTATATCCACAGTTAGTCAATAGGTCGCCTGTGGAGGATACAGTGTAGATATTCGTTTATTATCAATACCCACTTAATCCTGTACAGGGTGGCGGAGAGGGGCCGGAGCATATCCTAGCCCATAGAGGGCACAATGCGGGGGAATACCTAGGATGTGACGCCGGCATTTCGCAGGGTACACTTTTTGGGGCAATTTACCCAGCAGCCCAATTAGCCGAGCCGGCAGCGTGTCTTTGAATAGTTAGAAGAAATTGGACTACCCTGCACAAATCGACGTAGGCACGAGGAGAGAACACGCAAACTCCACATAAAAAGGAACCCGAGCAGGGAGTCGAACCCTGGAAATGCTTGCTGTGAGGGGACAGCGCTCCTCACTGCGACACCGTGCCGCCCCCGTGTGGACATTCCCACCTCTAACAAGACATCTGTCCAGCATCTTGCATTCGGCAAAACACCTAACAGTTGTGCTCGTTAGAACTCTCTCTAGCAGAGATCTTGTCATCCAGCAGTGGAGTGCACAGGCAGTTGCAGGGCTGCCCCATTACCGCGTGTATACAGACAACCGCATGCGTAAATATTTGGACAACTATGGTCAATGTGGGGAAAACACGCTTACAAGTTAATTATTGGGAGATAGTCCATGATTGAGTAAAATCCTACCCCAAATGAAAGCACTTTTTACCGTCTCCCACTAAATGGATAAACATTAACTACATGCTGGCTTAACTGAACCACTATGCAAAATCTTTTCAATGTGTTTTTCCACCACTCAGGTTTTGATATTCACTTTGGACTTGGGTAGTAACAACACAGAGGTTGAAGTCAAACCCTAAATGTTGGGTTACGAGGGCAATGGACTAGCCATTATGTTCTGTGCACATGATGAATTCCGAAATTTTACTTTAATTGATCTACTCTGATGTTGTAGTTGACATGCTGCTCTCTCCACAACTATGTACAGCGCTTTGTGACCTTCGGGCTAAAAGCGCTCGAGACTGTAATGGTTCTATTACACCATAGCAAGCACTAATAAGCTATAGTCTACATTTTACACTGATCTTCATATGTCCTACTGAGAATTGCTTTGTTAAAAATCATCACTATCAATAGCCGCTTAATTCTGTACAGGGTCGTGGAGGGCCAGAGTCTATCCCGGCAGACAGAAGGCGCAAGGCAGTGTTATACCCAGGATGCAATGACAGTACATCTCAAGGCACTGGGGGCAATTTACTCAGCAGGCCAATTAATCTAGGCAGCGGAGCGTCTTTGGACAGTGTGAGAAATGCGGGGTACTCGGCAAAACTCACGCGGACACAGGGAGAGAATATGCAAACTCCACACAGAAAGGCAGCCGAGCCGAGAGATTCGAACCCGGGACCTTCTTGCTGTGAGGCGACAGCGCTAACCACTGGGCCACCGTGCCGCCCTGTTATTTATTTGTAATTCATTAAATGTTACCAGGATTAGCATGATGAAATTGTCTAAATAATTGTTTTTGTTGATCTAGATTAAATACTAATTTAATGTCATCTCGCACCACTCATACAAGTTACATTTCGAAAGGCTGCACAATTTGCACCGCACACAGTTTTTGCTCCGAAATGCAGAATATCTCGCTATTGACCTACGCCTGCTCAGGAACACTCCATCTTACCTTTATTTGTTTAACGATTATTTTATCTGTTATTTGACGTCCTTCATTGATTTATAGTCATAATTTTACCTTAATTGATCTACTCTGATGTTCTTGCTGCCATGCCGTTCTCGCCACAGCTCTGCGCAACGCTTTATGATCCTCTGGTGAAAAGCGCTCTCAAAGCGCAACTGTTATTATTATATCACAAACAAATCACTCCGTTTCTTAACTTATCTCCGAAGACCGGGCAGAGCGGAGGCTGCAAGTCTGCATCGTGCTTTTGTTCAGCTAGTATGAGGTACTATTAATGCATCTCCTCTTTATTACCAATTTGCTGCAAAAAAAAAAACGTTCATGACAAGAATGAGTCTTTGTCATAATATTACAAAACCATTAAATCAGAGCATAGTACAGGCACTGTGTGCTGGAGGCGATATTTGTGTTATGTTGGTTTCCTAGATTTCTCAGTGGGATCCGGCCACGTGAGATGATCCGATGGCCCAGAGCCAGAACTGTTGAGGTCCTTGGCGTAAATCCTGTGAGTCACCTTTGTTAAATAATAATAATGCAGGCATACCCTTGACTCACCCGGTAACAGCCACTGAGTTTCAAGGATCTCTTCAAAGTTCTGCTTTGACATAATGATGAAGATTATTTGTGTTTGATGGCTTGTTTCGTGTAGTCGATGGCTATGGTATTCAAGAGTTGCACATATTCAGGTCGCACATAACTTAAAGTCCTGACGTATCGGCATGGACACGGCCCCATGTACAGTGAGCCACGCTCCTCCTTGTGGACTCGCCTCAGTGTACTGGAGACCCGCTGAGATACAGATGTGTTGTGTCGATCTCGGGAGCAGAACACATAAATATACACGAGAGAGGCGTCTGTGGAATTTGTTTAATAATGAGGCGTTTTTGTGCTGTCCGCAGGGGTGCGAAGGAGATTAATGTGGTTTTGTGTGGTGGCACGTGGCTGGTGTTTGTGAAGGTATGTGACTGTGTGTAGCACAAGAGGAATTCACATAAAAAAATTACACAACACAAAATCTTACCATCTGAATATCTTCTCGTTCGTTCATGCGCACACCATTGTTCGGCTGGTCAACTCTGCTATTTTATTAACCAACACGCTAGTCTGTGTCTCTCGTACGATCACGTGGTGAAAAGCAAAAGGAGAGAGAAAGACGAGATGGGTGGCATCGGTTACATTCGCAGTCATTTATAGCAGGGGTTGTCAACTTTTTAACCTCAAGGCCCACGTGGGTCTGGTCTCCACAGACCACTGTGTGGCACTCGCGGCTCACTCACAGGTCACGAGCTGGTTGAGAATGGCGGCTTTACATCACATCACGTCTCAAAACATATGAAAGGGCTAACCTAGTGGCAGCTGTCCCTGTGAATGCAGGGTGATTGAGCACCTGGCCTGCAATCGGGCAGTCGTCTGCCAGTGTAGAAGCCGATAATTTATTGCTACACAAAATCACACGTCATTTTCAAATTTGACAAATTTGGATGACACCAGCACACAATGGCCTAATCATTTCGAGTGACGGGTAATGCCATGGATCTCACGCACCCCACACCCAACAATGATGTAGCATAGAGGCCCACATTGGTGCACCCCGAGACCACGACTGGATTTTAGACCAGGATTCCAAAATTTTCTCCAAATAAGCGTGGTCACGCCTGGAGCCAGATAAGCTGCCATGTTAGGAACGAAGGACTGACCAGTCAGCAACAGAGATACTGGTGGGGGGGGAGTTGAGAGAAAGACCAATGGGGGATGGGGATGCTGACAATAGGCTGGACGAATCAGAGAGGGGGAGGGGGGAACATGACTGAGGGCTTCCGAGGAAGGAGAGGGGGAGAGCAGGTGGACCGAGGGGGTTCGGGAAGAGAGTGAATGAGACAGTCGCTGTTAGGCAGTGGAGAGACGTTCGCTGTAGCTACAGGAGGTGAAAAATAGAGACACAGGGAGGCAGAGAGAGAGTCAAG
>JAZEWT010000011.1:23142979-23171129 GCA_036362905.1 Mordacia mordax
AATCCCCCCCTTAATACTGTACAGAATTATGGCGGGGGGGGGGGGCAGAGCCTATTCCGGCCGACAGAGGGCGCAAGGCAGGGAAATTCTCAGGATGTGACGCCAGTAGATCGCAGGGCACACTTTTCGGGCAATTTACTTAACAGACCAATAAATCTAAGCAGCAGTATGTTTTTTGACGATGGGAGGAAACCAGAGCACCCTGCAAAAACCCACGCGGGCACAGGGAGAGACCACACAAACTCCACACAGAAAGGCACCCGAGCTGGGAATCAAACCCTTCTTGCTGTGAGGTGACAGCACTACCCACTGCACCACCGTGCTGCCCGACAGTAAATAATACAATTAAATTTGAAATAGTAAGGTGAACCAGTGCTTGATGTTCAGTGACCCAGTAGTGAGTGGATCGTAACCTGTACTTTTGAAAACCACTGCTATAAAGCTCTACTGGAGAGCACTGGGCCTACTCTTCCACACTGGCCTCGCGTGTTGGAGGATGTGGAAGTAACCATACTTTACCTCAATGCACAAGAACTGCCGATTGATGAATGTGTGTTGTGTCCATTTATCTCGGTGGGGTGGGAGAGATTTAAAAAACTCGCCTGATTGTTTCAACTGTTGCCGTGGGAGCCCAGTCTGCTTACAGTTACACCACGGATGTGTCCTCTTAATACGGGATTATCAAAATAATTGGTTGCCACTACCCCAGACTTTGTGACAACCGTTAATACTGCATCCAGTTCTAAGCACCGTCGTTACATTTTTAGTTTGTGTGGAGATTGTATGTTCTCCCCGTGCCACTTGGGTTTTCTCCAAGTACTCCGATTTCCTCCCACCGTCCAAACACATTCTACTGCCTAAGTAAGCTATTCTGCTGACTAAATTGCCCCCACTGCCCTGCAAGGAACTGGTGTCCTATCATGGGTATAACCCTGTCTTGCACCCACTGTTTGCTGGGACAGGCTCAGAGCTCACAAAACCCTTGCACGGGATTAAATGTATAGTGATAGCGCATTTATTTACTCTTAGTGCGGGCATTCACGTGCAGTGCTGCGCTGTGCTCATACGATGGACGGGGAGAGGCGGAGGGAGCAGTGTTACCACAGTGCGCCATGAACCCAGCGACCTGAGCTTGCTTTCCGGCCACTGTTAGCATCAGCGGCGAGCGATACCTAACACAGGTTGGGTTCCTCTTCGCTAACTCGTATCAACCAGCAGGGTGAAATATGACCAAATAACCCCCGAAACACCTGTGCGGTATGTGTAACATTTTTTTAAATTGTTCTTGATTTGCCGTTCATATGTCGTTGTTGTTCCTGGCATGCCGTTCTGTCTACAGCTCTGTGCAGCGCTTTGACACCCAAGTGAAAGGTGCTCTAGAAGTGCAATTATTATTATTAATTAGTAGATGGCCTTATCCAGACCTTTGCCCAGGGGCGATTGACCAAGTATTGTTAAATCGCATTTCGTCGGTGGCAAATGAAAAATCTCAATATTTTCCATAAACCCACAAATCCTCAACGAACTAAAATCAGTCGACATCTCATATGCCGCAGTTAAAATGCGACCCACCCACCCAAACAAAATCACAGACAAGCCAAGTACAGTGGCGCATTGTAAAGGAACATTTTATTATTTAATTTATACCGGGAGATCGGGGCGTGGGGCTGGTGGCTGGCAGTCGGTGTACAAACTCGACTGCACAGTCCTCACTCTCTGTCTGCCCAGACTAAATACAAGCTCCGCATTGTCGTCGGGCGCTTTAACACTCGTTTCCTGCCTGCTCGGCAAGTTTCCCTTGGAGGCACCCGTGACCTTACGCCGTCTTAAAGGAGGCGAGTTTGGCTGCATGCTCAACATGACCGACGGGGATCTCAACAGCACGTTATTTTGCTTGCTTGGAAAAATATATATGGTGCATCACCGTGCGGATCTACAGATCCAGATGCAACGCGCGATAGAGAAGGCCGAAAGATAACAGCACACCAGAACACTGCTGTGCCACTTCAAAGGGCCGCGCAGTGATTCCACAAAATTCACACTACCACGGTCAGCAATTAATACACGTTGCAGCTGGTTTACGTCAACACTAATTTTCAAAAATCACAATGTGGCCAAACATTGCGCGGAGGGAGAAGACGGCTAGGAGTAAGCGGAGTGATTTGGCCGTTGTGGTGCACACCTGTGACCCGACGCTTTGGAGGTTGAGGGTTGGTGGTTCTGGTTGAGGAACTTACAAACAAAGGGCCCTGCGAGATGGCCAGGAGACAGAGGTACACGAAACGGCTTCTTGAATTCATCTGTATAAAGGTGGTTGTTATCCCCCCCCCTCAAATCTCCCCCCTCATATGTGTGGGATTTCCCTAGGTGGTCTAGTTCTTTTCCACGTGATAAACACTCATTAAGGGTGATCTGGCCAAACATCCCCATGCAGGGCCCAACAGAAATGTGTTTTATTGCAACTCATTGATGGTTTTGTGGATATAATCCAGACATTATTATTGAAGTCAATATCAAATGATTGAAAGTCAAGTTTAATTAATGTCACGTTATCAAAGACGGTTCTCAGCATGTAATGGCCACAATTATGTAAACATTTGGAATTCTGCAAAAATAAACCTCGGGTATAAAAAAGTTTAAAGTCGTGTAATGAATACACAATATAGACAGACCGACACAGCAATAACACGCACAGACATATAGCATATATTTGTGTCATATTAAAAGCCAAGAGCAATTAAGAACTTTTGGACTTTGGGTCATTAATGCAAAAACATAAGGGTTCAAACTAAGTTTAGCATAACATCATGACTACTGAGCTGCTGTATATACATTTATTGCTTCCTTGGTCCGATAGTTTGCTAGGCAACATGGAACGTTTGCATAACGACAAAGTTCTAATTTTCTCACGGTGGTTTCCGTATAAGTGATTACAGCTAGGACAATCATCAATATGCGATTTCACAGCCAGTCGTAATCTAAGTCGACGTTTTTTTTCCCCGAGTTGCTCAAGTTTTCGCTACGCACTGCAAACTTGTTCAAACTCTGTAGCCACCGCCTACAAGAGCTGTGAAAACTCGAGGGAATAAACGCTCAAAAAGGCAGCCTGCAACCCGGAAAACCAGACTTGGATTACAGCTAATTGCTGGTGGCCCTGTGTTTTTTCTATTCGTAAATATTTTACGGGAGGGGGGGCAACGGAAGGTAGGGTGTAGGCAAGCGGGTGGGTCGCATGCCTCTCATCAGCTTTGATTGCTGCGCTTGTCTACAGAGTAACAAAAGAGGGCCCTCTACACCCTTATACCAAATTGTTAGACACATAATAATTTAACAACATATGCAGCCGTACGCGGATCAGCGATTGAAGGTCGACAAAGCGTTTCGACTACCTCCGCCGATGGCGCAACTTCGATCAATTTCCCGGCTCACGTCTCGTCCTCGTGGTGAGTACGTCTCTCAGCCATCGACTCCATCCTCAGGGAGCTCCTGGCCATTTCGCCAGGAGTGATGGTTGATGGGAGGAGAATTCGTGAGTTTGGCCACAGGCTCTCTCTCTACGCGACCCCCCCTCCACCCCCGTGCATCCCATCCGCCTACTTTTTCAGTTTGTATCGCAACGAGCTGGAACACAATGGCAGGCCCTTCCACCCGAGCCCCTTTTCAACCCCCGAGGAACTATTTCATGCGAAGCAGACATTCTTGCGAGAGCAACTGATTATTTGTGGCCGTTAATCAAGACTCGGTGCACGAATCGAGCTGCAGAGTTGAATTGCACATGTACCTCTTGGCACTAAACTCATCAAACGCGTCCGCACAACGTTCCTTTTTCCTCCGTGCGATTTGCAAAGGTAAAGCGATGCTATGCCACGTGGAAAATAGGTGTTTTTAATTTTTACTTCACGGCATCACTTCTGGTTTTAGAGCTTGCCAACGACACTAAATACACTTTCTTTTGCATGTAAACAAAGACATGAAGGCAGCATCTGTAACCATTTGAGTCACATTTTGTATTATTCTCAGATGTTTTGAAGTCGCTGCTCAGTTCACATTAAAGAAGCGTCTGCTCTTTCCCAAGAGAGTGTATTCGAGGGGCGAGGGAAGAGGCAGAATAGTTTTATGCTTCCTAAGGCACTAGTCTAGTGGTCTTCAACTCTTCTGGATGTGCAGACCACCGTGCACCAATAATAGTGTTTGAAAATTGCGGCATTTTGCAATAGCTCCACCAGAAAATTCCAACGGAATTGCAGAGCACCATTGGCCCATCAGCCACCAGTTTTGAAGATATTGCTTTCCAGAGCTGTTCTTTCAAGATAGCTGTGTCGTGTACTTCCGGTCTCTTCTCTACGATGTTTCACCTCTCACGTTCGAGGCATCATCAAGCGTACTGAACTCCCTGAGCATGAGACGTATGAGTTCTGAGACGACGACTCTCCCCACAGCTCTGTGCAACGCTGTGGTCCTCGTATGAAAGGCGCTCTATAAATGCAATTATTATTAAAACACCTGAGGATGCTTCCAACGTGGGGAGGTAAACGTCACGAAGGAGAGATGAGGAGTGCTCGACACGGCTATCCCGAAGGAACAGCTTTGCAAAGCAAACATCTTATATTGAGCTGTGAAAACCTACATCCAGACACTGCTAAAGTAAATGAAAATTCATGTTACTAAACTCTGAACATATACAATGCAAAAATTGGGGGGAAAAAACCTGAAAGCATAACACCATACTAAAGCAAATCATCATCTCATCTCATCTCATTGTCTGAAACCGCTTAGTCCTATACAGGGTCACGATGAAGCCAGAGCCTATCCCGGCAGACACAGGGCGCAAGGCAAGGATATACCGACGATGGTACGCCAGTCCATCGCCGGGCACTGCGGGGCAATTTGGCCTGCGAGCCAATCAACCTATGTAGCAGCGTGCTTTTTGGACTGTGGGAGGAAACCGGAGTGCCCGGCGAAAACCCACGCGGACACGGGGAGAGCATGCAAACTCCACACAGAAAGGCACCCGAGCCGAGAGATTCGAACCCGGGACCTTCTTGCTGTGAGGCGACAGCGCTAACCACTGGGCCACCGTGCCACCCTGCAAATCATCATGAAAAAAATATTTAACATTTGCCAGGAGATACGCTTAAAATGTTGGCTATACTGTAAATGCGCCCAGCACATTGGATTTCTATTGGCCGTAGTTGTTCAGGTGTACTTTCTTCTTTACCTTTACTATTGCCTCAGGGGTAATTCTTTTATGCCAGGTGCAATTAACTTGTGGGTGGGAAACAGTTCTTCTCCTTAGGCCAAGCCCAGTTTTACAGCCAACCATAAAATATTTAGACATTATCTCTATTAGTCCATCTTATACACAGTTATTATTAAACAAATTAGCAATTTATATTTTAATGCACAATCATTCATCATGTATGTTCTGTAACCAGCGTACAAAAGTATAATCTGGTTCTGGTGGAACTCAATCAGAATCACTGCTTGTGAATAACCTTTCTTTTAAAAGCTGTTTCTGATCAGAGAATTAGCGGATATCTGATTGGTGAAATATGGATATGGTGAACTGAAGCAGAATTATCAGCATCTGCGTTTCACTGTACTTACACGTGCCTGTAGCTAATATAGAAAGGTTTTTTGTGTCGCAGGAATGCCACATCTAGAGCTTGCAAGCTCACTGGGTACTTTCTGCTGTAATAATAGACATCTATACGTCTACATTCTATTACGTAGTTAGTATTTATTTGAAGACAGATTAAACTCAACGTGAGATATTCTTTATTTAGTTTCAACTTGACTTGACCACATGCACTGATGTCAGCAACATTGTTGCTCGGATTGCTGCGCTTGTGTTGTTAAATTATGATGTGTCTAGCAACTGATGTCAGCAACATTGTCGAGCAGTTCACATTAGTAAGTTTTTTGAACAGCCACTAGAAGTTATGACTCACTACAATTTGGAAATGTATGCCATTTTATGTTTAGTGTGTGTCCTCAACGCCAAAAAACTTTTGGGAAAGATTAGGTGCAGATAACATCTGTCTTATAATGGCGTCTAACAATTCATGGGAGCAGTGAGGCAGCGGTTATCGAACTTCGCTGTACCTACTGCAGTTCAATGCCTGGCTATGGCTGTATATCCCACGGGTAAATGATCTGTGAACAGATCTCAGGTTTTCCCTTCATTGGCCAGCATGGTTAAGTATGGTGAAACGCCACACCCCCCCCCTCCGTGACCGAGCGACAGCCTTCATCCACCTGTGGTTTGACAAAGAGCTTTAAGTTATTATTAGATAGGTGGATGAAGGAGGTGAAGGGGGCAATCGACCAACCCAGGTGAACCCTGGATAACGGCCGTTAAACCAGTCGCGTCTGTATACATATACTCTATAGTCTATACTGTAATCGATAAAAGTAAATTAACTTATATTATTCTGCAAAATAAAGTTTACGGCCATTTTATCAATCCGCATGTTAATGAGGGTGTCTTCACAATATATAGGACATTGGGCAGTGTGTGAATTATTTCACCATACTTCACCACAATGGTCAGCGCAGGTTGAAATCACGTATTTGATTTGACCCACCGAATATCGTGGTACACTGCTAAAACTGTTTCCCATTGGTTTAAAAAGCGCTATTGAATAAGCCTCTAAAATTGCACAGCACTGCAGTCCTCCCACTTCCTAAGCTTTTACAAGAATTTGAGAAAACACTGTTTTATTCATGTGGCTGGCAGTTAACCAGGGGGCTTTAGTGAGGGCTGTCAAAACAGCTTGAAAAACCTGGCATCTACAATACATGAGCAAAACAAGAAACGATTTATTGAAACCCACTCACACCGTTGTCTTCGTACCATATAAATAAACGCCCACACATTGTCCACTTGTGTGTGTTTTACATAGTATTCCAAAGTTCCAGAGTATATTATTTCGCAAGGTCCACACGAGCAAACGACACAAGCACAGAGCATTTACATAAACATCTCTCAACGCTGGTAGACGGAGTGCTGTACAGTAATCTGTGTATATGTGTACAAGAGTCTAGACTAGACATTGTATGGTGTTCTATCGACACGTAGACATAGTACGCAAACAGTACTGTAGCACAATACGCGTGTACTCTACTGTTGAAATTTTTATATAATAATGCACACAACACCATGCTCATAGGTTTAGAAATCAGCAAGAATTACTAAACAAAGGTGTAATGAGTTTGATAACACTCTTGCCCTTGTTGGAATGTTGGTTTACTTTAAAAAAAAAATGTAATACGCTGTTTATTACAACGTTAATAAAAAATTGCAGCCCCAGGCCGATCCACTGCTGGATTAATCCCACCCTCTCTTTGGCCATGACATGTCAGTTACGTGGGTTGTTTGGCCGTACTTCACCAAGCTGGTCAGTGTGGTATTCATGAAAGTGGGGGCAGCGGAGGACTGACCAGTTCAGGTGTCACAGCTGCGGCTGGGAGTCGAACTTAGGCGGTCAAGAGTTCAGTGAACCGCAGTGCCACCAACTGGAGTTTGTTACGGTCTGTGCTCAATTAATTTTGTCTCGCTTCCTGTTGATGTCACTCACTGAGTTATTCGGCCAAAAACAAATCGTCACGTTGAGACTGATTCTCTATAGTTGTTCTTTCAGAACGCCTGACGATGCCTCCAACGTGGGAGGCAAAACGTCCCTAAAGACGCACGACACGGCTATACCGAAAGAATAGCTATGCAGAGCAATTCTCAAGCATAGAGCCCTGACAACATACATCAGTACAACACGTCACAACAATTAGTAATTTAAATTATTATTAGGCAAACGCCCTTATCCATGACGACTTACATCATTACAGAGGTGTAGTGAGGAAACCACAGAGCGGCGAGGGGAAGGCAGCCATGCATTCAACCGGCGCCAACATTTGCCAAGACACTGCGTTATGTTATCATGTTATCGGCTAATTAATGAAGCGTGCCTTTATTTGAACTGGCACCGCTAGATGGCGATAATACGATCAGCTCCAAGCCGATAGAACAGCCGATTGGCGAGATCCTCTGCAGAGCCGTCGCGTAGCACGACCGGCAAACTAGAACACCAAAGGAATGTGGAATGAGACCTTGAATGAAAGGTTGCGGAGCGATTACAGCTAATGAAATGGGGGGAGGGGGGGGCACGTATCCGAAACTCACTGCGCTGCCAACACGGTGTTCTGCGACAAGACGGCTGAGTCAACGGGCAGCCTTTAAAATATTATTATAATCAATAAATAACTATTTCAATCGCCCACATGTCATCCGATGCCAGTGACACCAGCAACATAAGTACGTGCTAACGCGCAGAGATTAAGACAACACGTCGGGTTTAATTCCTAAATGCACGACGTTTTTACAAAACACGTGCACCCGTGTACGTCTGAAAACAGAAACCGCACGAGTGGCAGCTGTCCCCCGGTTTAAAAAGAAACAAAAACTCCCCAACTCGAACGGACAAAGGTCCGTTGCCTGACACTAAGAAACTAAGAAGATTACTTCACAATCCCTTCTCGGCACACAGCAGCTCCCCCCAAAGCAGGAGGCTCCGAGTGGAAATCTATAAATTGCACTGACCTGTTATTTCTTTTATTTAAATGTGCGTGTACTATAAGCATTACTCTCAATCGATGTTCTTTCCAGATATCCGTCGTGTCGAGTGATCCTTATTCTCTCTCCTTCACGACGTTGCGCTTCCCGGGTTGGGAGGCATCATCAGGCATTTATGCATGGTTTATCTGAGACGTGCCGTGCGTGTCCTTCTGATGTTAAACACTTTTAGGAATGGAAGGAACTTTGACGAATAGAGAAAGAGCACACGACACGGCTATCCCGAAAGAACAGCTATTGAGAGCTGTGAAACCCTTCATCAGAAAGTACGCTATATACACGTACAGACACGTGTGTGTTTATGATATGTCGTGCAGTCCATCCGTGTACTTGCACGTGAGTAAAAACGGTACTGGAGAGGCTTTCACAGATCGATGGCTGTGTGAAACGGCAGCGTTTAAAGACGTTTGGACAACATACGTTACCCGTTTGAAGGGAGATTGTTGTATACTATAACAATCGCGTTCATCCCGCGCAACAAACTATTAATTTGAAGTCCATGTTTACAAACATCGCTTTAGCTAAGCGTCTTTAGCTGTTTCTATAGCAAGTAGTACTTGCAGATCATGTAATCACACACTCACCTAACATGTGCTGTGCAAACAGCGTTTGGCGTATACATCACACGCAAGGCATTCAGTAGCGCACACGGCTGATGTGCGCCACAAGATCACAAAGCGATGCTAGGCATTCCGCTACGGCGATAAACAATAAGCGCGCTTTTAACGAGACTTTGCGATATATGTACATCGGCGTGACTCGCACTGCGCATAACACACAGTCAGTATCAATATAAGCTTAATCCTGCATGGGGTCGCGGGGGGCCGGGGCCTATCCCGGCAGACACAGGGCGCAAGTCACACACAATTAATGTCAAAGTATGGAGAGCGACACGGAGAGCGGCACGGTTTCTTACCATTGTGAGCAAAGGGTCATATCCAGCTTATAGGCGAGGGCGCAGGCATGACTCTTTAGCAGCGCATCCAAGGGCTGAGCGCGTAGCTGACGCGTGTAAAGGTTGATGATGATGATGTTGACGTGCAGGAGGAGGAGGAAGTGCAGGAGGAGGAGTAGTGCAGGAGGAGGAAGTGCAGGAGGAGGATGTGCATGAGGAGGAGAGAGGAGCGATGCAAGGAGTCCTCCCGCAGCGGAGCGCGGCGCTGAGTGAGCGGCTGTGGGCTCTCCCCAGTGCACGCAGTGAGCCGCGGGAGGGGTCCGCTCAGGGGGGTTGCGCGACGGACGACGTTTCCAAACGACGGGGGCTCAATCCATTCGGCTTGAGCAAGCCAATGTTTGACGCGTGTTTGTTGTGTCCAAGTTTGCTCGTGGGCAAATCTGACAGCACGGCGATGACGGTGTTGATAACGGTGATTTAAATGTGTTACGTTCAGTTGAATATAAATGTAGCCGCGCTGAGACCCAAGTTCGATGCCTTTGTAACCGGTGGCTATGGTAACGAATTGTACATATGCACGGTCGCACATATTAAAATGTTGTCGTGTGAGCATGGACGCCCACCCTTGCGGAAGCGTTCCTCAGTGTGAGTGAAGCATGCTAGAGGTGAGCACGCTGTCCTGAAGCTCCGCACATATTTATAAAATTATATAAGTAGAGGTTGGTTAATAATGAGTTGTTTTGTATTATCCGTAGGGCTGTGGAGTTTTGATGTGGCTTCGTATGTTGGTGGGTGTGTGGCACCACGACTCGGACCGCAGACTCAGCACCTCACGACTAACTGACTCTGACTCCGTCTCCAAACAGCAACTCGAACCCAACTGACGAACTCCTCCGTCTTTATATTCCTCCGTGTCGCCCCCCCCCTTCGCACCTACCGGATGACCTCATGCATAGCCACGTGTTACAATGAGTCACGCACCACGTGTGTAATGTGTAATGTGAACAGGAGGTCGTCAACAGGGGATTACGTAAATCAACAACCCGAGTTCGATGAATCACGGGTCTCGCAAGCAATCGCACTGTCCGCTCGTAAACTCATAACTCCACAGTTCCCCCCCCTCCCGGGCATTAGGCCCGTCCTCGGGCCACAACTNCCCCCCCACATTCACACCACGCCAATCTCTGCGCCAGTCTCTCCCCGCGGCCACAGCGCACAGCGCCAATCGCTGCGCCACCGCTCTCCACCGCGGCTATGGCGCGAACCGCTGCACCACCCGCTCCGCACTCACCTCCCCTTGGGGTCTGACGAGCTGGGTGACCCAAGGGGCCCCCCTCCCCCCGGCTCCAGCACCGACGGGCGCCACCACAATGGCAGCCCCACATCGGCGCAGCTCCACGGCGCTACTGCGCCTCACCGCGGCTACCGCGCCACCGCTTTCTACCGCGCCATTGCGCTACCCCGCCGCGGCTATCACGCTAACCGCTGCGCTTCCCGCTATCCGCGGCTACTGCGCTACCTCTGCGCCACCGCTATCCACCGCGCCACTGCGCGGCTATCGTGCTACCCGCGGCCACCGCGTTACCCGCTGCGCTACCGCTATCCACCGTGCCATCCCACGGCTATGGCGCGAACCGCTGCGCCACCCGCTTTCTGCAGCTACTGCGCTACCTCTGCGCCACCGCTATCCACCGCGCCACTTCCCTCTGGGGTCTGACGAGCCGGGCGACCACAAGGGGCCCCCCTCCCCCGGCTCCAGCGCCGACGGGCGCCACCACAATGGCAGCCCCACATCGGCGCGGCTTCACCGCGCTACTGCGCCTCACCATGGCTACCGCGCCACCCGCCGCGCTACCGCTCCCCACTCACTACACACGCAGTGCTCTAACCGCTGTGCCACCGCTCCCCACTCACTACACACGCAGTGCGCTAACCGTTGCACCACCGCTCCCCACTCACTACACACACACAGTGCGCTAACCATTGCGCGACCACTCCCCACTCAATACACACACGCAGTGCGGTAACCGCTGCACCACTGCTCTTTAATCACTACACACACAGTGCGCTAACCGCTGCACCACCGCTCCCTACTCACAATCCACAGTGCGCTAACCGCTGCGCCACCACTCCTTACTCATTACACACATCGTGCGCTAACCGCTGCACCACCGCTCCTTATTCATTACACAGAGAGTGCGCTAACCGCTGCACCACCGCTCATTATTCATTACACACACAGTGCGCTAACTGCTGCACCACCGCTCCTTACTCATTGCTCATACAGACACAGAGCGCTACGCTCGCTCACACAGACACAGAGCGCTACGCTCGCTCACACAGACACAGAGCGCTACGCTCGCTCACACACAGAGCGCCGACCACTGCACTCACACACACTGACACAAACGTACTCACACACACACGTACACACTCACACGTACACACCTACACACACACACCAACCGCTATACAACGTAGGCCCGCCGAGCCACGTCGCAGATTCGCCTCCTCCCGTCTTCGCCGTCATCTTCTCCCGGTTTGGGACGCGCCGGCTCCAATCGCCGGCGGGACGCAAGCGCGATGGCCCCGGCGGCCTCCAACACCACGCGCGGCCGCCGAATAATGGCAAGCCTGCGTGGCGTGGCCGCTGGGCAATGGCACGCCTGCACGGCCCGGCCCGGCAGGCCTGCGCGGTGCGGCCTAGCAAACAATGGCGAGCCCGCCATCGCTCCGCCGTCCACCGTCGTCGCCACCATCGCCATCCGCCGTCGTCGCCACCATCGCTGTCTGCCGTCGCCGTCACCATCGCCGTCGCTCACCACCCTGCGACTCTCGAGTCGATCCGCCATTTTGCTGCGGCGATTTTCCCCCGCGCCTCGCTTTCGCCGTCGCTGCAGCGATTTCTCCGTCGCTCGCCAATCTCCGTCGCTCGCCATTCTCCACCGCTCGCCATCGCCACCATCATCGCCTTCCTCCTGCTGTGATTCTCCCCCATGGCTCGCTCTCTCGCCGCCACCGCCCTGCGACTCCCGAGTTGCTCCGCCATTTTGCTGCGGCGATTTTCCCCCACGCCTCGCTTTCGCTGTCGCTGCCCCGCCCCCCGGCCCACGCCGCTGCACCGCTGGCTTACTCTGTTTGCTGCTCCGCCGCCAGACTCCTCACCGCTCTCCAGCCGCCACTCATTGCAGTCTCAACGTGAGTCCGCGTCCCACTTTCTGACTCCAAAACTGTGGCACCACGACTCGGACCACAGACTCGTGGTGGCTCGATGATAACGGCCAGGGCAAGGATCAGCGTTCACTCCACGATCTTTCAGCCAGCGAGCAGAGACTTCTTGTCTTTTGATGTTTTATTGAACAGCGCGCGCGGGCCCGAGCATAATGAACACGAGCGGCGACTACATCTTGATGACTGCTCTGTCTCAGCGCCTCACGACCAACTGACTCTGACTCCATCTCCAAACAGCAACTCGAACCCAACTGACGAACTCCTCCGTCTTTATATTCCTCCGTGTCGCCCCCCCCCCCTCGCACCTTCCGGATGACCTCATGCATAGCCACGTGCTACAATGAGTCATGCACCACGTGTGTAATGTGTATTGTGAACTGGGGCTTGCCAACAGGGGATTACGTAAATCAACAACCCGAGTTCGATGAATCACGGGTCTCGCAAGCAATCGCACTGTCCGCTCGTAAACTCTTAACTCCACAGGTGTGTTTGAAGGTACGTGGTGTTAAGCGGTTCAATGGAGATATTGTTATTTAGGAGAGGGGAGAATCTTTTGTGGGTTTTGGCGCGAAGTGCACATGGCTGCACACAGTGGCCATCTTAGGTGCGCGGTTTTTAGCGGGAATGTGATGAAGCATGATAGAGGGCTGTGGAGATTTGATGTGGCTTCGTATGTTGGTGGGTGTGTTTGAAGGTGCTGTGTCTGCAGAGTGAATAAATATCCTCATTTCGAGAGAAGATACGTGCGGAATCAAGTCCTTGTGGTGGAAAAAGGGTAACGAGTGTCAGCGGACCAGGGGCGGTGCATGCAAAGAGCGAAGGGGATTAAACAAAAACACAACGCAGAACTTTACCATTAGAATCACCCCCTCACCACGTGTGCAATCACACGCGCCGAGTTCACCTGTTGTTTGACATCTCGCTGGCCTAGGCACCAACCTGCAGTCTCTCGTGCCATCGGCGGCCGTATCGTGACTGTTTCGAGAGACGGTGCAGGTTGGCGTGGGCTACAGTGGTGCTGTGACTCAGATCTTCTGTAAATAGACCACTGTCCTTTGGTCGCCGAGTGTTCTGTGCAACGTAGAGTGGGAGATATCGATCCTGTTATCTGTTGTGTCGGAGTGATGGCAGACAAACAGCTGAAAGCGCAGAAAGATATGAGAGTGAGTGAGGTGGTGAGCAAGAGGACGAGTGTAGTGGTGAGCAGTGTGAGTGTAGCGGTGAGCGAGTGAGAGAGGAGTGGTGGTGCAGCGTTTAGCGCGCTGTGTGAATGGGGAGTGGTGGTACAGCAGTTAGCACGCTGTGTGTGAGGTGGTGAGTAGGGTGAATGCCCGAGAAGTGGAGATGTTTCTGAGTTAATGTGTTCAGCATAATTCTTGTTTTTGGGAACGTGTTGGTTGAGTCGGTCGGGGAGTTTGACGCGGAGGTTATTACGGTTTAAGGGACACGAGTAGTAGGAACTGTAGGTGATAAGGTAGTACACACTGAAGTCCGTACGAGATAGGGAATGAGGTTTGGTTGCGAGAGGAGTGGCGACTTAAGGGGTTGTGGTGGAAGATTCGGTAGGTAATGGTTAGATTGCGAAGATGGGATGCAGGTTGATCTCAGAGTAAGATGGAGTATTTGGTGCTGTGTTCTGATGTACAGGTGAGAAGCCGGGATATGGGGGGATCTGAGATAATGTTGTGTATACGGCACTACATTTAGGCTGTGGGGGTTCGAGATGATAGTTACTTTTGACAGGGTTTGTCACTAGGAGTCCGGATCTTCATGGCATACTCGGGTCTTCCTGTATTTGGGTTGGTTAAGAGGAGGCAGAAGGGACCTCGGCAATAAGGAATCTAAGTTGATGAGACGGTGAGTGGCACTGTGATGTGGCGGTGGAGATTCGAGATGATAGTACTTTTGACAGGGTCTGTCATTAGGAGTCCGGATATTCATGGTATACTTGGGTCTATTCGTATCGGGGTCGGTTGTGAGAGAGAAAGGATTCGTGTGATGAAGGGTCCGAGTTGGTGATAGTGTAGATCACCGTATTGTCCGAGGGAGGGATAAGGGGAATCCTGTGATAAAGGGTGCATGTTGGTGATGTGGTATGTCATCATGATTGGTTGGGAAGTATAAGGGACTTCTGTGTTAAGGGGCTAGGTTGATGGTACGGTGTGGAGGGACCGTTGGGTTATGTGCGACCATGGCTATGGTAATGAGTTGTACATGTGCATGGTCGCACATATAAAAATACTGTTGTGTCAGCATGGACACGCCCACCATTGCTGAAGCGTTCCTCAGTGTGAGTGAAGCATGATAGAGGTGAGCACGCTGCCCAGAAGCTCTGCACATATTTATAAAATTATATACGTAGAGGTTGGTTAATAATGAGGTGTGTTGTATTTTCCGCAGGGCTGTGGAGATTTGATGTGGCTTCGTATGTTGGTGGATGTGTTTGAAGGTACGTGGTGTTAAGTGATTCGATTAAGATATTGTTATTTCGGGGAGGGGGGAATCTTTTGTGGGTTTTGGTGCGAGGTGCACGTGGCTGCATGTGGCGGCCATCTTAGGTGCGCGTTTTTTTAGCAGAGTGAGTGAAGCATGATAGGGGGCTGTGGAGATTTGATGTGGCTTCGTATGTTGGTGGGTGTGTCTGCAGAGTGAATAAATATCATCATTTAGAGAGAAGATCCATGTGGAATCAAGTCCTTGTGGTGGAAAAAGAGTAACAAATGTCAGCGCGAGTGGGATTCACAAAAATGACAACGCAGAACTTTACCATCAGAATCACCCCCTCCTCGCCACGTGTGCATCACGCACGTGGAATTCACCTGTTGTCTGGCATTCTTGCCAGACAACAGGTGAATGCGCCGAGTTCACCTGGTTATCTGACATCTAGCTGGCCTAGGCGCCTGCCTGCAGTCTCTCGTGCGATCGGCGGCCGTATCGTTGGATATAGAGAGACGGTGCAGGTTGGTGCGTGATACAGTGGTGCTGTGACTCGGATCTTCTGTAATAGACCATTGTCAATTGGTCGCTGAGTGTTCTGTGCAACGTAGAGCGGGAGAAATCGATCCTATTGTCTGTTGTGTCGGAGTGATGGCGGACGATCAGCTGGAAGCACGGGAAGATGTGAGAGTGAGTGAGCTGGTGAGCAAGAGGGTGAGTGCATTGGTGAGCAGGGTGAGTGTAGCGGTGAGTAAGAGGGTTGTAAGGGTTGTATGGCGGTCCTTTCTGCCCTGATTGGGACACCTGCCTAATAATTCACTTACCCGCGCACAGGTGCATAATCAGCCACTCACCTGTGCACGGGCTCCCAATCAGGGCAGTTACGGCTCCTAAATAAACCGGCCCACGCCCTAGGAGCGAGGCCAGAACTTGTCGCGATCTCCGCGCTATCGTCCGCCCGCGTACTGCTCACACCGTTGTCTCATCGCGCTCTCAATAAAGAGAGCTGTTTTGTACCACTGTTGCTGCTCGCCGCCTGCTGTCGCGCCGCACAACAGGTTCCCCTCGTTCGTCGCGCTGCCGACCCTCACAAGGGTGAGTGTAGCGAGTGAGTGGAGAGCGGTGGTGTGCTGAGATAGTGAAGAATTAGCACGTAATGTTCACGTGACAAGCCTTACTAAGTGGCCGTGTCGGGTGTGGAGGGTTAAACGACACGTTTTTTGTGTGACCTAACCCAAAAAATGGATAACATCGATGTTCTGATGTTGTTGTTGTTGTTGACATGCCGTTCCCTCCACAGCTCATATTTGTAAAAACAAGCAAAAAATATATTTTTGTTGGTTTGCTGTTCTTATGTCGTTGTTGTTGCTGACATTACATTCTCTCCACAGCTCTGTGCAGCGCTTTGTGAGCCTCGGATGAAAAGTGCTCGAGAAGTGCTATTATTATTGTTATTCTTAACCAAATTACACCCGATGTAACCAACGGCCTGTGAAGTGCCTATTATAGTAATGAGTGGACCTTGGTATGTAGGAGGGTGGTATTTAAGAAACTTGCACCAGTGTTTCAACTGCCGCGCTCGGAGATCAAGCCGGCGACCTTTGGACCAGAAACTCTCGCATGCTGCCCTGCACACCCCGGCAACATCCGTATTATACACGATGTCTGGATGTCTTAAAAAGAGACGTTAAAACAGTAATTCTCGCCCAAATTCTTCGTTTTGCAGTGGGTAATCATCGCGCTTTATTTATCAGGCATGATTCGCACGTGTATCAAGGAGACAACCTGCAAGCGACTTGTTTGGTGGTGGTTGTAAGGCTCCCCAGACAAGCAGACACATTCCACTAATCTGATGTATCGAAAGGCCAGTCTCTGCGCTTTCCACCAATCTATAGTGAAGGCGCAATGGACTTTGCTGTTCAGCGTGCACAGATGGTATTTATTTCTTTTCTGGAATAAAACACTTTAAATAGCTTTTGAGGATTTTTTTTTGGCACATGACATCCTTCGAAAAAGCCAAAGGCTACTATAAAAATGGGAACAAATCACGCGTGGTTGGGGGAAGACTGCGGAGTTCCGTATATATCGCATTGCGATATGAAATCGTAGAGTGGATAATTACATATTTAACAAGTAATCACACAAGATGTACGTAGTTTGCACTATGCACCATTGTAGTAATGTATGTCAGTATACTTTATGCGTAAATACCTTGTGCAGATGTTTAACCATATTGCACTGCATTTTGTAATAATACTTAAACAAATAGTTTGTATGAAAAAGCCTTATTCCAGGCATATGTGGATTCTGTTAACTATATGTAACTAATTAAGTTTATTTCACAGCCCTTTCGCCATCCGCTGCTGCATGATGGCTTCCCCATGGTATGTTAGTCGCGTGGGTGTTTGATGCTTTTTCTCCATGCCACTGTTGTTAGCCACGGCATGAACTCAAACTCGGGTTCCTGCGTTCACAGTGCAAGTTGCGCTGACTGCCGGGCCATACATACACTTGTAATCATTGTTTGCATATGACCGCACACGTGATGGGACTTGTCACCCCATACTCACGTTTTTGCTTGTTGTCACTTTTAGCAACTCAACAGGCCTCCACACTACAGTGCCTGGCCATGCAGGGCTTGGGGGTAGTGGTTGTGAGATCTTTGTGGTGTTAGGATTGAAGAGGCTTTTTGAGCTCTCATACATAACCTTGTGATTTACCAACCCATAAACGCCCTCTTTGCTTTAGATTGTGGACTCTGGGTTCACCGTTTGTAAGGCACTGTGCTGCTTTTGAAAGTAAGAGGATGCCATAGGTGTGAATCCAGATGCAAAAAATCATAATAATAATAATTGCACTTCAAGAGCGCTTTTCACCCGAAGGTCACAAAACGCTGCACAAAGCTGTGGAGAGAACAGTATGTCGGCAACAACGACACAGGAATAGCAAACCAGAAAATACAAAAAAAAAATGTCGAGGGGGGGGGGGTTATACCAAAAAAAATCCCCATCAGCATTTCTTGAAGTGCATTATGGACGTTTTTCTTAGATCTACACCGGAAAGAATTGGAGCAAAAGTGTTCGACTGTGAACAGCAGTGATCGATAACAAACAGCTGTGGGGTGGTTTCATCACAAGACTCATCGACATGTCACGTGGGGTGGTTTCATCACAAGACTCATCGACATGTCACGTGGGGTGGTTTCATCACAAGACTCATCGACATGTCACAAATACTCGATAAACCTTTATGTGGAGTCCCCGCATCCACGCTATTGTGGCCCCCATAACAAGAAAACATACAGCATGATTGAATATAAGCACATCGTATATAATAAACACATCCTAACATTACTTGTTACTTTGGTAGAGGAGAATGTGAATGAACCTTCTGGTATAAGCTCACTTCAGATAGTGAACACACATGGCCTTGTGACATGTGTGCTTATACCAAGATTCTAAAGCAAGGGTTCTCAACCTTTAGCACCTCGGCTCACTTGTATCTGGTCTCCACGGACCACAAGGTGGCGCTCGCAGCCCACTGATGGGTGAGAATGGCACGTCTAAAGGGCCTCGTAGACCTCGCTCCTTATTGTCTTAGAAATCTTACCATCGGATTTGTTATGCAGTTATCGTGTTTGTACTTTATAAACGTTCTCGTACAAGGTGATAATATCAATTTATAATTGCATCACAGTGATGATGTTTAGTGACAATTAGACCGATCAACCGTGCTCGGTGATCATTTACACTCTAATTACATTTCCGGAATAGTCTGCGTCGAAGATCTATGTGCAAACTTCTACATTGTATTTTTCTTACAGTAATTTTGACCGCACTTGGCAAATGACAGAGAAGGATGCAGCCAAAACATACACTTTCCAAATGGGCGTTTTCAGTAATAAGGACGTTTGATGCACGTACAGCATTTACACAGAACTCAATGGCATTAGCAAACGAAGCGAAAATGTGTTCCTATCCCACATTTATCATCCCGGTTGCTTTTTTCGTCCAAGTTATCATTGGTTGCAATCTTTGCGGCACTAATTTGTGGCCTATACATTTTCCAGCTGATCAGATTAAAGGCAGCCGGAGATGGGTCATTAATGCCAGAGCCGGGCAGTTATGTATTACAGGGAGGGAAAATACTGAACAGCCTGTAGCGATGGAAGATTTGAAATCTGAGTTTTCTGTAACCTATTATGCTGCATGCCTGTACGAGTAATTAGGCACACCACACAATGTGGAAATTTGCATTTACAATACTTTTCCTCTATTTTATTTACTTATATGAAAACCTTTGTACCGTAATGTACCTCTTTTACCGACACTTCTTTTGAAAAACGTGATCACCCATTCAGTTAAGGGTAAAAAAACAAAGGTTTTTACCATTTCTGGCAATTAATGTATAATAGCGTTTATATGTTCTCCACCTGTTCTGCATGGGTTTCCTCCAGGTTCTCAATTTTCCTCCCACAATAAAAAAAACACTCTATAATTAATTGACCAATAACAGTGTCTGGAAAATATTGGCACGGGATAACCACGTGGATACCCTCCCCTTCACCGCATCCCTGTGGTTTCCTCATCCATCTAAGACTTTCTTGGAATGAAAACCTTCGAAATTGAACGACTGTGTGGGCATTGTAAATAGTATGTATTACTCTATTGGGTAAATTCGTGTATAACCCCATGTGTTATAGGCTTTGCGAAGATCGACCCCCACGTAATTACCGATATGAGGAGTTATACTCTATTTAGGTGTTTAACAGAATTCCTGAACGATAACCTCACACCGCTGCATTTGTGAATTTGAAATATTCATTCATTATCAGTACCCGCTTAAACAGGGTTGTGGGGAGCCAGAGCCTGTCTTGGCAGACCTAGGATAAAGCGCATATATATATATATACTCAGGATGGCATGCCAATCTATCGCAAAGCACCCGAGGAAATTTAGTCAACGGACCAATTAGGCAGCATCATGCCTTGAGATGATGTGAGGAAACAATTTGAAATATCACATAAAACGTATGTACTCTGTTTTCCTCCCACCGTCCAAAGATGCACTGCTGCCTAGGTTTATAGGCCTGCTGAATAAATTACCCTAAGTGCCCTGCGATGTGCTGGCATCACATCCTGGGCAAAGCCCCGCCTTGCGCCCTCTGTCTGCCGGGATAGGCTCTGGTTCCCCGCAACCCTGTTCAGGATTAAGCGGGTATTGGTAATGAGGATGAAAGCCGTGACTTGCAATTCGGGTTGCTGGGTTAGTACTGCAATGCAGTACACCTTTCACTGTGCCACCAGCTCTCTGCTCCACCGCAAAAATTACAATATTAATTGCATTAAATAATCGTAGATCTATATTTTTAAGGAATGCGAAGATTGGCGAGAGCATAGGTGAGAGATCAGCAACAATGGAGGTGACAGTAATGTAAGGGTGAATGTGTCAGTGTTTCGAGATTTTAAAATAAATACGAATAATAGGATGCGCCGCACAAATTACATGCCTGGGCATGGACAAGATACGGACACCACAGAGGGAGAGAGGCACCCAGACAGTCAGCCGGTGCCAACCCGCCAGACAATACTTCCAACATATCATTTGCCAACGAAATAATGAGTGTTTTAGTAGTGGAAGGAACCCGGAGGAAACCCAAACAGAACAGGGGGAAGACGCACCAACTCCACACAGAAAAAGTGCCCGAGGTGGAAATGGAACGCCTTGGGCAGAACTTTTTGTCTGAAAGGCACTGATGTTACCACGTTGCCACCTATGCATATATTTAGACGCAACAAATGCATTTGACGTAACGCATATTGAGTAAGGGTTATGGTTATCTTTTAGATTAAGTTTGTACTGTACGAAAGATTAAAGTATTTTTCTTTGGATATTAGATTTTAAAAAATCTGTTTTATATATATATATATACACACAAGTCCAAGTTGTTACAATGTTATACGTAATTATTATTTATTTGTGCGCAAGCACGATATTTGGAAGTTATTCAAAGCTGTCAAGATTATCTAAATGTAGAGGCCATGCATCCAATTACCCTGATATCTAAGGATGATGAATGTACATTGGGATTAAACTTCTTTGTAAAACGCCACAGTCAATTTGGAAATGCAACTCTCCCACATGTGCATACACTTTGGAGTTGCCAAAGCACATAATCTTAAACATACTCTTGAAAATACAGAAAGCCATACACAATATACTGTACTGTATTTGCAAATTCACCCTGATTTTGAGTGTATAAACGATCGGACACACATGCATAATTCACGTGCCAGTGGGACCTGGCAGGACACACGGAGGCGATCATCATTATCAATAACCGCTTGATCCTGTGCAGGGTCATGGGGGGCCAGAGCCTATACCAGCAGACAGAGGGTGCAAGGCGGGGCTACACTTAGAATGTGATGCCAGTACACCGCAGGGTAATGGGGGAAATGTACTCAGCAGGCCAATTAACCTAGGCAGCAATGTGTCTTAAGACGGTGGGGGGAAACTTGAGTAGCCGACGAAAACCCACGCAGACACAGGGAGAACACACAAACTCCACACAGAAAGACACCCGAGCCAGGAATCGAACGTGGGTGACGCTTGTTGCGAGGCGACAGGGCTACCCACTGCGCCACCGTGCTGCCCTACACGGAGACCACTGTTTGGGGGAAGTGTGAAGCGTTTCTCTCCAATCAATGGTGACTGGAAGAGTCTCTACGTCTCTTGCGCACACACGATTGTATGCATCTATCTGTTCCATGGCACAGACTGCACATCAAATGCTGGCCCAAAGCACCGTCTGTCATCTGGGGTCATGCCAGGCTCAGAAGCTTATTCACCCGCACTCATTGCTGTCGTCCCACGTGCTCTAGACAGTACGCAAACTGTCACCGGACCCCACAGGGAAACAAGGGGGGAGGAAACCAAAGGACATCGATGTCATTTTTACGCTAATAATTTGCACGTTGCTGTAAAGTCAGTGGCTATTACGCTACATTAATAAAATAACGTAAACGTCTACGTGAATATATTGCAGTGGCTGATAGCAGTACGTATATGACAAGTGAGAGCTTAACGTGCCTTGGTTGGAACACGTACGCATATGGGTAAACGTGTATTTGCACGCACAGGCACACACCCTGCCCACACAACGTCGCTTCATGCGTCACAGCCTGTGCGCTCATCACAAGAGTACGCACAACACCGTAACAATCGTTCATTCATTGATTATCAATACCCGCTTAATCCGGTATAAGGTCGCGGTGGGCCAGAGCCTATCCCGGCCGACAGAGGGCGCAAAGCAGGGGAATACCCAGAATGTGACGCCAGTACATCCATCATTGCAGGGTACACTTTTTGGGGCAATTTACTCAGCAGGCCATTTCGCTGTTGTGAGGAAAACGGATTATCCGATGAAAACCCACGTGTGGACAAGGAGAGAACACGCAAAATCCTCACAGAAAGGCATCTGAGCATTTCTCCGAGTAACAGTGCAGTGTAAAGTGAAGTGCGATGGATGTTGATGTTCCTAATTACAGGATGGGATGACACGGCAGCGCAGTGAGTAGCGCTGTCGCCTCACACAAGAAGGACCCGGGTTGGGTTCTCGGCTCAGGTGCCTTTCTGTGTGGAGTTTGCGTGTTCTCTCCCCGTGCCCGCGTGGATTTTCGCCGGGTACTCCGGTTTCCTTCCACCGTCCAAAGACTCGCTGCTGGCTAAGTTAATTGTCCTGAGTAAATTGCTCCTAGTACCATACGATGTACTGGCGTCACATCTTGGATATAGCCCCGCCTTGCGCCCTCTGTTGGCCGGGATAATCTCTGGACACCCGCCACTCTGTATAGGATTAAGCGGGTATTGACACTGATGATGATGAACTACAGTATGGGACATTCCTAAATGATTTAAAGATTTTTAGGAGAAAGCATCTGAATACAATAGGTACAACGATTGTATCCAGTTACGAGACTGGATACAGTCGTTGCACCTACATGAAATGTAATTACTTTTTTGTACAATTTATTAGGAATAACCGGAAGAACACGTTTCTTTGTGGGTGTTCCAACTTCTGGAATCTTCTCAACATTAGAGTGCAACGTCTGCAATGTACATCGTGAAAAAATATGTGAATTTAAAACCACATTGAGTACAGATTATATATGTATCTGCCTAGCGGAATTGAGTAATGGTGCAGAGGAACCCCACAACCTGAGTTCGATTGCCGTCACTGTCACCATAGTCTTCCCTGCACACAGTCAACAACGATCAAGCAATCCCGATGACCAACAAACGTTGTGTGGAGAGGCCTTCATCAAGCCGTGGATTGACAGCTGTATGTGTAGCCGGCGCCAACCTGCACAATCTCTCTACACCCACGATACGGCCGCCGATCGCACGAGAGACTGCAGGCCGGCGCCTAGGCCAGTTAGATGTCCGATAACATGTGAACTCGGCACACGCGAGTGCACACGTGACGAGGAGAAGATTCGGATGGTAAAGTTCTGCGTTGTGTTTTTGTTTAATACCTCCTCGTGCTTCGCATGCACCGCTCCTGATTCGCCGACGCTCGATACTAATTTCCACCACAAGGACTTGCTTCCACACGTATCTTCCCTCGAAATGATGTTTATTCAATCTGCAGACACAGCACCTTAATCACGGTTCACTCACTATGAGGAACGCTTCCGCAAGGGTGCCCGTGTTTCCCTGTACGTGGGGGTGGGTGTGATGCTAACATGCCAGCATTTTAATGTGCGACCATGAATATGTACAACTAATTACTCTAGCCACCAGTTACATATGCAATAACTCCCCAGTTGATTGAAGTATCTGTCTCATCTCATCTCATCTGAAACCGCTTAATCCTATATAGGGTCACGGTGAGCCGGAGCCTATCCCGGAAACACAGGGATACATCCGACGACGGGACGCCAGTCCATCGCCGGGCATTGCGGGACAATTTTAGCCTGCGAGCCAATCAACCTATCCAGGAGCATGCTTTTGGACTGTGGGAGGAAACCGGAGTACCCGGCGAAAACCCACGCCTCACAGCACCTTGCTGTGAGGCGTCAGCGCTAACCACTGGGCCACCGCGCCGCCCGTCTCTATGTCATTGGGGCAAAGAAAATGTACGATACTATAGACGGTTTCAAGCCTCATTGAGGCTTCACAATAAAAACTATGGGTTTCTGAAGTGTGCATCCGAGTGGGCAGTAAGTGCCAACAAAGTTTGGTAAGAGTCTGTCAGTCTGCGGCAAAATACTTTCATGACACAAGTCCCTTACACATCACCCCCACCGTTACCCCCCCCCCCAACCTCTTCTTGTGCTGATAATCTGATATTTAGATTCTAAGAACACTCTCAGTGCATTATATGAACCCACCACTTCACAAGAAAATTACAAAAGCTTCCGATGAAAAGGTGCCCATTCATATTGAAATGCAGTGCCATGAAATTGACCAACAAGCCAGTGCTGCTTTGGGGTGGTCCCTTATTTGATGGGTGGCCAAAGGCTGGCCGCAGATGAACAAATTTACTCTAACAATAATAATACATTGGTCTGCTGGTTTTTCTTTACGATACAGTCCCACAGTCTTGAGCCAATTTTTCAACTTGCCCTATGTTCACAGTAACTGCTGAGACTGATTGTTATTAAGCACAGTATCACGTCAAATTGTGTTCCATGTGCCCCTCCGGCAGAGTGGTGCAAGAACATGATGCAAGGTATCGTGTTTAAACTTGTATTACTTCACACTGCATCGTGGGCAACACATGCAGCGATGTGTGAAGATAGAGTAGCTCTTTAAGAACCGCCTTTTCAGGATAGCTATGTCAAGCGTCCATTATCTCTTGACACGGGGATCGCTGAGCAATGAACGCCTGCATCAATAAGCCTGTCGATAGTAAAATGATGGCGGCACGGTGGCCCAGTGGTTAGCGCTGTCGCCTCACAGCAAGAAGGTTCCGGGTTCGAATCTCTCGGCTCGGGTGCCTTTCTGTGTGGAGTTTGCATGCTCTCCCCGTGTCCGCGTGGGTTTTCGCCGGGCACTCCGGTTTCCTCCCACAGTCCAAAAGCATGCTGCTGCATAGGTTAATTGGCTCGCAGGCTAAATTGCCCTGCAGTGCCCGGCGATGGACTGGCGTCCCATCGTCGGTATATCCTTGCCTTGAGCCCTGTGTCTACCGGGATAGGCTCCGAGCTCACCGTGACCCTGTATAGGACTAAGCGGTTTCAGACAATGAGATGAGATGAGATAGTAAAATGATACACATGCTGGTTTATTTTTAGAACAATCGCATCCAATTTATTTGCAACGGAGTCTCTCACTAAAGGTTTAATTACGGGGAGTGGGAGGCACATGCAAATCTTTGTTTTGGGTCTCATGGCCATACTCTGGCTGCTACTGTGTATATAGATATAGGTGATATATTGATATAGGTTTGTGTGGTGCACCGACGTAGCCAGTAGTGTTGTCGCCTCCCAGCAAGAAGGTCCAAGGTTTGATTTCAGGTGCCTTTCTATGTGGAGGTTACGTGGCTTTTGCAAAGCAATCTGGTTTCTTCCCACCATCCAGACACGCTGCTGCCTAAGTTAAATATCCTGCTGAGAAAATTGCCCCCCAAAAGTGCCCCACGATATAGTGTTGTCACATCCTGAATATATCCTTGCGCCTTCTATCTGTGGGGATAAGCTTCAGCTCCCTGCGACCATGTGCAGGATTTAGCGGGTACTGATAGTGATGATGATACATTTTTATCTGCTCAATGCATGATGGGTGCTTTCCAAAGCCATTCTTTCAGGATACTCGTGTCGCACGCTTCATCTCTCTCCATCCAAATGCTTTGCCCTCCAACGTTGGAGGCATTTTCAGGCAGAAGCATGCTTGAGGGAGAGAAGAGAAGTGTTCGACATGGCTATCCTGAAAGAACAGAATATAAAAAAAGTTATTGTGCCTGTAAAACAGGTGCCTAATATGAGTGTGTATCGTTTATGTTCATAGCATTTTAATGACTGGTCTCTTGTGTCACTATCGTACGTTACATTGTGCACGACAAAATATCATTATTTTTCATTTATTTAACAATATTAGGCCTTTTGGCTCGACATGTCTATAATAATGTCATGGAAGGCTATTATTCACAGCAGAGATAAGGTATTATTCCTTATGGCTCATGTTTCCATTGCCATATTAATAATAATATGACTACAGTATACTTTTACAAATCTTTTCGTGCTATTATTTAATCGTCAAACGGCTTTCCTTTCATCTTTATTTCTTTAAAATGTCCTGGAGAGTAAAATTTCCTTTTTTTTTTAATACACACATGGTACCGCGGTGTAATGTTACTTGCAGGGACCACTGCGTGTTTTTTTTCATGGCCTTTGTCTTCAAAGTAACGACATAGTGCTTTGACATTGTTTAATCAGACTCTGCTCATTTTTCCACTGAAATTCGCATGAAATTACCATATCTAATTCTTCGCGCAGAGAATTTTTTTCTATTCATTATAAGATCCATGTCGACGGTACTGTTCCTCACGATAACATCATTAACATATGCCTATGTGTGGACACATGTTTATTTTAGAACAATTTGGGACTTGTCTTACAAAAAGCAGGCGAGGTGGAGACATTTTCGCTAAAGATGTAGTATCGATGTAGGCATGGAAATCGCTTTCCATAGCAGTTTTTTTTATTTCGGGACAGCTGTGTCAAGTGTTCCTCCTTTCTCCTTCACGACGTTTCACATCCTACGTTGGAGGCATCGGCAGGCATTTCAGATCACAGCTATCCTGAAACATCAGTGAAGACGTTGTACATTTTTTTTTCTGAAGACGCTCCCTCCGGGGGGGGGGAGATTCTTTTACTTTGGGGGAAATGAGACTTGTGAGCCAACCCACGCAACTTCCTTCCCACCGCCTCCCCCCTTCACCCCCAGTTCTGTTCCTTATCCCCCCCCATCCCCCTCGGTTTCCAAAGCCAGTTCACGCTCACATACACGAACACTTAAAACCACAGCCACGAGCAGCATTTTTGTTTGTTGAGTCTCTGCTTTTATGAGCACTCGCTACAGTACAGGCTAACCGAGAATGTAATGTAGGTATGTCATGACTCGATGCATGGTGGGTTACTTTGGAACACTGTCCTTTCGGGATAGCCCGCGTCGAGCGCTCCTCCTCTCTCCTTCACGACGTTTCATCCCTCGCGTTGGAGGCATCCTCAGGACATGCTGAGACTCACATTTCGCTCAGCCTCAGCACGCTCGAAGATACCCCCAAAGGTCAGGAGGCGAAACGTCGCGAAGGAGAGGCACTCGACACGGCCATCTCGAAAGAACGTCGTTTGAGAGCAGCAATCAATGTTGTATTCATAAGCATGCTGAAATACAAACGTTTCCTCCTAAAAAAAAACCTGAGCTGGAGCTACGGCCGTGTCCGACCGGGCAGCCACGCTCGTCATCACCACTATGGGAAGTCCCGTCGTCACACTGATCTACGTCCTGTCTTCACAATGGGACACAAGGCCATTGATGGCTCTACAAAGCACCTGTGTGCTTCAGCAGAATACCCCAGTGAATACCGCTGAACTAGATTCGTAGTGCTATCCACACAGTGTTATTGTTCGATATTATTTATTATCATACAACAATACGTTTGAGTGTATGGAGTAAAGAAGCTCCATTTTGCACAGGGTGGTCCAAATGTCTTGTGACTCCCATTCAATTGACGCCTCAACCTTTTTGTTTCTCCTTTGCTCATTAATTTCGGTTTTAAACAACTCTCACTAATTTGGTTAAGATTAATGATCATACAGTGTCATTTTTGTATTGCTTGAATCACATCACATACCCATTGGTATACAAACGTATTAAGTTTCGGACAGTTACACGGAGGTCACAAGGCATTTAGACCCTCGTCATCATCAATAGCACAGGGTCACGGAGTGGTGG
>JAZEWT010000011.1:23180391-23206358 GCA_036362905.1 Mordacia mordax
ACAGCATTAAGTGGGTATTAATTATGATGATAATGACAAATGCCCCCAGTGTCCTACGATGTACTGGTGTTCCAGCACGTCTATAGCCGTGCCTTGTTTGCCGTGTTTGCCCGGACAGGCACCGCTCCCCCGCGACTCTGTGTTGGAAGAAGAGGTCTTGATAATGAATGACCTCACGACAAATGTTCGCTTGATTATGAGGAGACAGTCGCTCCATCCCACACTTGGATCAGGCCGCATTTCTTTCCTATATTTAGCATCCGTTGGAATAAAGGGCATATATGAATTTTTGCTTGAAGCTTTGTGAAGGGGAGTTGTTCAACAGATCTGCTTGGGTTTTGTTATGGCTCACTGTCGATATGAATTTTCCAAAAACTCTATGAAGAACACCTGTGCCTTTTCATCAAACTAGCGAGTGGGTGTTGGAGTCAGCTAAAAGTCTACCATAAAAAGTCAGCTCTCTTACTCCGACTAGCAATGACATAAAAGCATTGTCCAAAATATACAAAGTACTATCTTACAAGTGGCCTTCAGAAACTGTGCAGTATCGTACACAAACAATACAGTAGGTCGCATGTTCGAATAAGTGGGGACTGAGGTGTGTATATATAGGCAGATGTCTGAAAATATCAGATACGTGAAGCTCTACAGAAAGTAAGGGCTTTTATATATAGGTGCTGCGCTCTCTAACCAAGCAGGTGGCTTAAGGGTACAGCAAGCTGCTTGCAATCGGAAGGATGCAAGTTTAAATCCTGGTTCGAGGTTAACTCAGCCCATTGTACCTCTAGGGTCGATAAAAATTGATATCGCATTGTAGAGAAGTCAACAGCAGTTGTTATGGCTATAATTGCTCCTACTATATGAATGTGGAACTGAACAGGGCAGATGCTCGGTGAACATGGAACATTGGACCAATCAGTCAGTGTTTGTTTTAAGCTGGATGGAACCGTTGAGCAATGTAGTTTTTTTTCAACCGTTGGCCAGTTACAGCATCTTACGGTTCCAGGGGCGATTAAGTCAGGAAAATTAACAAAGGCAGCATATGTTTTGCTGTGGGAGAAAACCGGAGTACCCATCACAAACCAACGCAGACACGGGGAGAAGGTGCAAACTACACAAAGAAATGCATTTGAGCCGGGAATGGAACCTGGGTTCTTCTTGCTATGAGGCGGTAGTACTACTCACCGCGCCACCGTGCCCACTGAATGTTGAGCCGACGATGGTAAAGGGGTTTCAATGAAAAGCCAAAGTTGGCACTGCGTTAAAAATTTACTTGGTATGTGAAGGTTAGATACGCCACGTTGTACTGTACTGTGTACAACAACGGCTTGCAGAAAAATACTACTACAGTGTCTGTCTCTCATTTTAAATGCTGATGTAACACAAGGCCTTGACTTTGTTTTGCCCACTCCCTTGAGAAACACAGCTATCCATTGTGTTTCGTAGACTTCACGAGATCCATTTTAATGACCGCGGAACCACATGCAACTTCAAGCACCAACAAAACCAGGCGGGAGAGCTGGAGTGAAGGAAGAAGATGCTGGAAAATGAACTTGGGTCTCTGACCAAAAATGATTCACAATTTTTTTTTCTCACTCAAATGTCCTGTGAGTGAAAACTCTCACGCACCGAATTTCATCACTCTTCGTTAATATATAGCAGGGACCTTCAGTGTCCACTGTAAACTATTCTGAACATTTGGTTAATGTTCATAAGACTCTCAGAGCTGCTCACTGTCATAGCAATTAGGCTGCAATTGGTAATTGCTAAAAAAAGTTAAATATCTAAGTCACCCCGAACGAACACGTTGAACGAGATATTTTTTTAACTATCTCAAATTACTCGTTGTATGGGTTTTCGATTCAGTAGTGTGGTCGTGTGAGTATTTGTTCATTAGTCACTTGCCAACTGCACTCTTTCGGCCACACCTGAATGCTCTAGAGGCAAAACCGAGACCCGCCGCTATATATTACTCACTCGGCACACAGCATTGCATAACATACCTTAAAGGAGCACGCAAAGGTGTTTGGCAATGAAATCAACTTCCGTACTACCCACGCAACAAAACATTATGGCAGTGGCCTTCCCGTGCTTTCTGTCCCGCGATCTGTTAATTAGCTAACACCGGAGGTGCGTCACACCCACGTAAGAGAGTGGGTGTTTTTACACACATTTTCGGACAGTACTTTAATTCGAAGTCTTTCGTGACCAATGTTATTGATGGATTCCATTTACACCGCATAGCACTAAAAATGGAATCCATCGATAATACATTAGTACAAAAGTTGAACCCAACTCAAGAGCCTCCTTCTCACCTACAAGGCTCTCACTGGCGCTGCTTCGACATACATCCGTCACCTACATCCGGCATCCTACTCAATACGACAACTTTGATTCTTCAAAACGGGCTTGTTACATGTCTCCAGACGGCTCCTCCATTCAATGGGTGACAGAGCCTTTTCGCGTGTTGATCCCAGACTCTGGAATGTCCTTCCATTGGTGATTCAGTCAGCTCAGTCCCTGAGCATCTTCAAATCCTGTCTCAAGATTCACTTTTTCTCTAAGCCCTTAAAGCCCTCTGGCTAGAACTGCTGATGCTGCTCACTGCCGTGTACTTGGATGATGGCACGCTTGTTGACCTGTGCCTGCTCAGAAACACTTATTCCTTTTTCTTGTTTTAACAATTCTATTATTTTTTACTTTATGTCCATTGATTCATTGTCATTATTTTACACAATTGATCTATTCTGATGTTGATATCCCATTTCCTCCATAGCTCTGTGCAGCGCTTTGTGACCCTCGGATGAAAGGCGCTTCAGAAATGCAAATATTTTGATTGTAATGAATGTGCTTGTAATAATTCCCCTATGAGACTGCCAAAACAGCGCATACAAGTGAGTCACGGCCCATTGGTTATATTGCCTTCCAGCAGCAACTCTTTGCATGCCGATAGTGAGGCAATCACTCCTCCCGATGTCAGTGGTTTTCATTATAAATATACCTAAGCGATTACACCGCACAGCACTGCAAAATATGAGCCAGTCCCAGCAAGTAGTTCATTGAAATACTTTAAAGCAGAGGGCGGCGCGGTGGCCCAGTGGTTAGCGCTGACGCCTCACAGCAAGAAGGTCCCGGGTTCGAATCCCTCGGTTCGGGTGCCTTTCTGTGTGGAGTTTGCATGCTCTCCCCGTGTCCGCGTGGGTTTTCGCCGGGTACTCCGGTTTCCTCCCACAGTCCAAAAGCATGCTCCTGGATAGGTTGATTGGCTCGCAGACTAAAATTGTCCCGCAATGCCCGGCGATGGACTGGCGTCCCGTCGTCGGGTGTATTCCTGCCTTACGCCCTGTGTTTCCGGGATAGGCTCCGGCTCACCGTGACCCTATATAGGATTAAGCGGTTTCAGATAATGAGATCAGACTTTAAAGCAGGAGCATATCACTAGGTGGCGCTCGCGAAGCCCACTGGTTGAGAATGACGATTTTAGAAGACATCCGTTATGTTGTTATTGAGTAGCGCTGGCGCCTCACAGCAAGAAGGTCCCAGGTGCGATTCCCGGCTCGGGTGCTTTTCGGTGCGGAGTTTTTTGTGTTCTCCCCGTGTCCGCCTGGGTTTTCGCCAGGTACTCCTGTTTCCTCCCACCGTCCAAAGACACGCTTCTTCCTAGGTAAATTGACCTTCCGAATAAATTTGACCTTAAAAATATTGCCCAAGGATGTACTGGCGTCACATCCTGGGTATAGTCCCACCTTGCGCTATTTGTTTGCCGGGATAGGCTCCGGTCCCCCACAACTCTGTACAGGATTAAGTGGGTATGGCTAATGATGACGTTCGTATTGAGGCTTATTTAGCACACGCCCTTATCTAGGGTGACTTAAATAATCACACATTTCTAATAAATGGTAGAACGTTTTTAAATACAAAATACTACCGGTTGCGAGCGCTACCTAGTGGTCTGTGGAGACCATATTCGCGTGAGCCAAATGAGGTTTGAGATGCAAAAATATCCACACGTGTACTATTACCGTTCTCCTATTGCATGCGTGCTCGCTTCAGTGCTGCACCAAATGTCAGTTTTCATTTACGCTGGAAGGAACTGTTGAGCTATGTAACTCTTTTTAACAGTTGTTCAGCAGGGAGGAGTAAGTAAGTTGCAGCATCTCAAGGCACCGGTGGAAATTTGGTCAGGCCAATTAACCGAGGTAGCATATCTTTGGACGGTGGGAGTAAACTCAAGTACTGGCGAAAACGCCACGCGGACACGGGTAGAGAACACACAAATGGCACAGAAAGGCGGCACCCAAGCTGGGACTCAAACCCGCGTCCTCTTTGCTCCGAGACAGAGCTACTCCCTGCACCACCGTGTTGCTACTGAGAGTAAAGTGGTGATGAAATATATTGCATTTTGCAAGTGATTCCGTGTCCATGATGTGACGCGCAATAAATGGTAGTCATCTCTTTTGGTCGCTTTAAACCATAGGAAATGCCATGTTTTGGTGACAGGGGTCAGTCTACACACACATTCCCCGTATTCATTACGTCATCGTGTAGCGCCCTGCTGCACACTAATGGCCGGATGGCGCAGTGGTTAGAGCGTGCGGGCAAGTATAAATCCTAGTTAGGCATTGACTCAGGCATTTAGCCCTCCAGGGCCAATAAGTTAAGTGTCATTGTGTGGTAAGTTCACAGTGATGATCTAATGAAAGTCCCCTCCCATAGAAAGTTGATTTTTTTTGCACTGGCCCAAAGCTGTCAACGGGAGATGAAGGCAATGCGTGGTACTTCATTGTAAATGCTGTGCAGTATTTCATTATCTTGCCATCAAAATAGGAATTGAAGTTTGATTTAAGGCGGGTGGGACGGTAGCCCAGTGCGTAGCACTGTCGCCTCAGCAAGAAGGACCCGGGTTCGAATCTCGGCTCGGGTGCCTTTCTGTGTGGAGTTTGCATGTTCTCCCCGTGTCCATGTGAGCTTTTGCCCGGCGCTCCGGTTTCCTCCCACAGTCCAAAAAACATGCTGCATAGGTTAATTGGCTTGCAGACTAAAATACGCTCAGTGCCCGGTGATGGACTGACGTCCCACCATCCTTGCCTTGCACCCTGTGTATGCTGGGATAAGCTCTGGCTCACCGCGACCCTGTACAGGATTAAGCGGTTCTGACAATGAGATGAGTTTGATTTAAAATAAAAGATTTCAGAAGCGCTTTGCATAATAGCTTAGCGTGTTTCGACGGTAGTGATTTTTAGTTAATGCCTTCCCTGTTCCTCCACCCACTCCATACATAACCCACTCGGCGGTCTTATCACTGAACGTGGCACCACTCCCACAGTAATTAATAGCCCAAACAGGAAGGCCACCGCCCACCACAGGACACTGGCAATTGTTGATGATTGCTCTCCAAAGCTGTTTTTTCAGGATAGCTGTGTCGAGGGCTCCTCCTCCTACTCTCATCACCATTGTATGCAGCGAAGGCTTTGATGATGCCTCCAACGCAGCAGGTGAAGGGGAGGGACGGAACATTGAGCAATAACTTTAACGCATCGATCCGTGCAAACTCACATCATCAGTATACCGGGCTATTGTTTTCAGTGCAAGCGAACGTCGCGTATCTATGCTGCCACCTACACAAGCATGAGCACAACTATAGCACTGTCTCGCGTGGACCTCAAGAGAATTAAATCATGTCTCGCGGGGATGCGAGTTACATAGAAATAACAGTTACTACGCATTGTCCCTGAGTAATTTCCTAAGACACAATTCAAGTATGTTGTTATATGAAAACTGTTGATGGTGTTTCTCTGTGCGGTGTTTAACTCCGGTAAACCAGCGCGGCTTATTTTCGTAAGTAGAACATTTTAAATACTGAGCGGAGTCACGAAACTAATGGGCTATTTCGTCAAGCAATACTTTATCATGAGCCTCATTAATAATAATTGCACTTCGAGAGCGCTTTTCACCCGAAGATCACAAAGGGCTACAGAGCTGTGGAGAGAACAGCATGTCAGCAACAATGACATGAAGACAAATCACCAACATGATGATTGCTTCGAAAAGCTGCTCTCTCGGGACAGCCGCGTTGATGGCTCCCTCTCCTCGCGACGTTTCAGGCATCCTCAGGTGCAGTATGTGTGTAGTGCCTGTTGCTCCTTTATATATGTGGGTACTATGTATGTGTCGAGTCATCTTTTGTTGTGTGAGGTCTACATCTGAATGCCATTAACATTCATTTCCTTATCTTATTCCCACCCCGGAACTACAATAACCCCCTCCCTGCTTTGTCTGTGGCTAGTCCCCTAATTTGCATGTCATGAAAGAAACCTCTCACATACCTGGCGATCCGCTTCTGATGTCCACACCCAATAGTTCTATATCTGTGCATTACTGACTTCAATAACTGGCCTCCAGGATTGGCTGAGCTTTATATTCATTTCTTGTTTTCGGTTCATGATCCTTTTAGTCTTATGACTCTCAATTGCTTCACATCACCAACAATAACGTTTTTGTTGGGTATTTTTTGACAAAACTAAGCAGTGTAAAGAACGGCATGTCAACACCAGAGCAGTTCAAAATAAAGTCAAATAATGGCTATAATTTAGAGAAGGACAATATAAGCGATAAAAGTAATCGTTTAACAAAAGAGCAAGGAATAAGTGTTCCTGAGGAGGCACAGGTCGGCAGCAAGCCATCATCCCAGCACGACAACAGTGATCCACATCAACAGTCCTGGCCAGAGGATATGAATTAATAATTAGAAATTCTTTCAAGTTTCAGTTCTTTTGCCATATTGGCATTTCAGAGACCAAGATATAGTCGTATTTGTAAGATTGACCAAGTTGCATAGCTATCAATCACAGAACAGTGCTTACGATACCACACTTGGTGCCACATTTAGACATTATGGACTATATGGCTTAAAATAGATATGTAAGTTTTAAAATAAATAGTTTACTGAGGCATTGCCATGTATTGTAGAGTGTTCTGTATGTGACGCAATAAAGACACTCCACAATATCCCCACTCAACCAAACGTTTGGCAAATTGAACATTCCGTGCACCCGTGAAGGGGCCTCTTGTTTTAAGTACCGAGTGCCATATTCAATAATAACGGAGATGGGAGCACTGACGTCATGAAAAACACGACACGTCCGAGCTTTACTAGCTATTATTATTATTATTAACGACTGACGCTATCCATCTTAAACCATGTTTTCCCTCAATCAATACACCCCTTTGTTTCGTCAGGAGAGCATCACTGAGCCTTGTGATTCATTTTTAAGAGGGTACTGCATCAGGTTGTTTGGCCAGCTCCATTAATGAGTGTCTGGCATTTTGGAAAAAAAAAACACACACATTAACACTCAAAGCTCTGGAGAGATCCATAAGATCCATTATCGGAAGACGTCGGCACAATAGTTTATTGTTCTGATGTAGGTTTCACAGCTCTATGGATGATGATTGCTTCGAAAAGCTGCTCTCAGGACAGCCGCGTCGATCGCTCCTTCTCTCCCCATCGCGACGTTTCGCTTCACACATTAGAGACATCCTCAGGCGCTTTTCGAAGCGATAACCACTTTGTTTATAAATTACTGTAGTGCGTACGGCCTGTGATGGTTCAGAAACGTGGTCGTTAAAACGTTGTTTCAAACTGAAAAGTCGGTAAAAGATGGATAGATGCGTGCTTGCAATAACATTGAGAGAGAGAAAGAGTAACTGATGTATCGAACATTTGCAGGGTCAAGAACAGTTATGGAGTGGCAGCCAAAGGATGGATTGTGGATTACCGCGAGAGATAGAGCGATAAACACAGCTTCTGTGCAGCAGGTGTTAAGTGGATACTACATCGCAAGATCAGGAGGGATGGCGATGGCTAAAAGGAGGCCATCGTCCAGCAGTGGATTGATTATGGCTGGAGATGGTGATCACGGAGTAAATCAATTGTGGTGTTAATGCACGAATTTAATGGAGGATATATTCAGGGTGTCCATACATTTTCTGGCCCATTTCAACAATATATGACTTCAAATATATTACGTGCAGAACACTCCGGTTTTATTTATATTCACAAGAAACTGGTAAACTTTTGTTTTGGTCTCAGACTTCCACACCTGCACCGCTTGTTGCTCAAATAACCTCTGTGCAATGCTCTCTCCCTCCAAGTTTTGTTGGACATTTTGGGAGAAGGCACGTTCCTCATTGCATCGGCAAAGTGAAAGTCTACCAAGACAATTACTTTACAGTTCTTCCTCCGGTTAAATGAAATTGGACTGTTCTATTTGTAGTATTTTTTAAAAAGTTATTAATGTTTAAAATGGGCTAGATAATTCATAGATATGCTGTACTGCCATACTCAGAGCATGGTGGCTCATACAGTCCAGATGGAATGGGCACGCAATATCATGGGTGAGTCTGAACAGGGGTGGGTAACACATTCATTTATTCATTATCCATACCAGATAAATCCTGTACAGCATCGCGGGGGGAGGGGGGGCGGAGCCTATCCCGGCCGACAGAAGGCGCAAGGCGGGAGAATATCCACGATGTGGAACGATATATAAGATTACAACAGGTTTTACTGTATCTGGCGATTATGTAGGTGTTAAAATCCCAAAACACCAAAATAGACACATTTTACAATGTGTCCAGTTTGCAAAAGCCACACATACTAGTGGCAAAGTATGCAAACAGGTAGCTTTGATAACCTATGCATTGTCCTTCAACTGACCGACCTTCACCTGGCAGTGGCTTTCTTTTGAGCCTATTTGCCGGTGTCAGTCGCTGCCAAAAGGCAGTCAGCTCCAGACAATGCAGTATCAATGCTTTATAGCTTAGGTGGTGCTGTTAACGCTATGGGTACTTTTTTGCCAGTATACAAATATAAGATTACAATAGGTTTTACCGTATTGTAATCTTAGGTTTTACCGTATCTGGCGATTATGCAGGTGTTATCTTATATATGTATACTGGCAAAAATGTACCCATAGCGATGTGGAACCAGTACATCTCAGGGCACACTTTTTGGGGGCAATTTACTCAGTAGGCCAATTAACATAGGCAGCAGCATATCTTTGAACGGTGGCACACAGTAAAACAAAACACACCTGCACTGATATAGATTTTTTACAGCTCAATGCAAGATGAATGCTTACCAAAGCTGTTCTTTCAGAATAGCCATGTCGAGCGCTCTTCGTTTCTCCATCTGAAGATGCCTCCAACGTTGGAGACGAAACGTCGTGAAGGAGAGAGGAGGAACGATGATTGCTTCGAAAAGCTGCTCTCTCTAGACAGCTGTGTCGTTCGCTTCCTCTCCTTTCCTCGCGACGTTTCGCCTCACACACTAAAAGCATCCTCAGGCGCCTGAGAATGCTCAGGATGCTAAGGTGCCTGAGGATGCCTCTAACGTGTGACCCGAAACGTCGCTATGGGGGGAGGGGGAGCGATCGACGCGGCTGTCCAGAGAGAGCAGCTTTTCGAAGCAATCATCATACATCGAGCCGTGAAAACCTACATCATTAAAGAGGAGGAACGTTTGATATGGCTATCCAGAAAGAACTGCTTTGGAAAGCAATCATCAAAAACACACATGACAGTGGCATGTCTCAATCTGAGGTACTGGTCCAGCTAATATTTTAATAAGAGTACAAAGCTGGCAGATAGTGTTTGCATTGTGTGTAAAGTTTTGAAGTTACTCTGTTTTTAAGATGAGGATTGAAAAATCACGGTTGATTTGTGGCTGTGTTGAAAGATTTGTTTTTCAAAACCTACATTTTTCCTTAGCAACTGATTTTCAGAAGCAATTGTTGGAAAGATTCCTTTCAAAATACTGCACATCTGTTAGGTAACATGCAATATTCCGTTATTATAAACATTAGCTTAGTCTACCATAGTATTTCCTAGACATCATCGCCGTCATTGTCAATGTATTAAGGTATCCTGATTATAAGTTAACAACAATGATAATGTTTTAAATATTACCCTGTTATACTTTCATAAGGCAGGTGCAAGTCTGTTCGTACATAGCACGAGTGTGTGTGTATTAAGTGAAGTCTCATTAATTCTACTACACCACTGACTGCACACTTTGCCATCATTACTATTACCACTGACTGCACACTTTGCCATCATCACTTACGTTATCAAGGTGTTTTCTTCAGTCATTTAATCGTCTGCTCAAAAGGAATCCAGACCCAAGCAGTGTTTATAAATGTATTCTTCTCAATTTAGGGGATGATGCTAAGTCAATAGTTTCGACAATGACAGAGGAACAACCTTAACGCAGTACAGGATTCATAACGCTATATATAAACACACAAGCAGCCCATACATTTATAGACACTCGAGGTGGCATTGGACTCCCAAACATGCAAGCCTTGGAGGCAACACACATTTGCACATGAGAAATCAGACAACCTAGCCAACAAACCCATTAGATATAAACCCTTTGAGCATTGTTCCATTAACGTTCACTTTTTTTATTCCACAAATGCATTTTTTTCTCCAAAAAATGAAAGTGTGTCATCTCTCCAGGGCTGCCCTAATTACGAAAGTACGCAAGCTAGACAGTGCGTGCCCTAAGATGAGTTTTATACGTGTGTGAAACGCAGATATGGCACTAAGCGAAAACATTACAGCGCGGTGGCCCAGTGGTTAGCGCTGACGCCTCACAGCAAGAAGGTCCCGGGTTCGAATCTCTCGGCTCGGGTGCCTTTCTGTGTGGAGTTTGCATGCTCTCCCCGTGTCCGCGTGGGTTTTCGCCGGGTACTCCGGTTTCCTCCCACAGTCCAAAAGCATGCTCCTGGATAGGTTGATTGGCTCGCAGACTAAATTGCCCCGCAGTGCCCGGCGATGGACTGGCGTCCCGTCGTCGGGTGTATTCCTGCCTTACGCCCTGTGTTTCCGGGATAGGCTCCGGCTCACCGTGACCCTATATAGGATTAAGCAGTTTCAGATAATGAGATGAGATGAGATTACAGCCCCATGGAAGAAAGACCTTTGACCTGGTCTAAATGGGCAGCGGCAAGTAGTCCTTTTTGAAAAACGAGATGGAGAATGATGAATTGGCAAAGTAAATGTTAGAGACTAAGAGAAGACTGTGAAACATCTAAACCGACAGAGGGAGAGCAATTGAAGCTTTCAAGTAATATTGTATTCTAAGGCGTGAGTGGGGAATTGAAACACAAATGTAGAACAGGAAGATGAAGGGGGGGGGTAACTGAAAGGAGTTTTGAGAAATCACCTAAGATAATCACTGCGTTGATGTGTAACAGCCTCGTAGGCTCAAAAACAACAATCAGTTTAAGTTCACACAACAAAATACATCTCCTTGTCCAAAAAAAAGCGAGTGTGGGTTTTACTAAAAGGACTGAAACGTGAGACCATTTTGGCCTCGAGAGGCAAGGGATATGAGAGAGGCGCGCACACACCACTTGCCTGCTCGGCAAGCACACGGCAAACGATGCTCTCCGGCCTGGAAATCCACCCACACACAGGGATCGTCTCTCGTGTCCTCCCTGCCTTGGGGTGGTAGAGCTGTGAGCTCATGGGGAGTCCGCGAGTCCTCCGCTCTTGTCGGTATTGCAAGAGCCTCGAATGGCCACGGATGTCACCGCGAGAGGCCACCACGCAGTCAATTTTTATTGAAGCTAGATGGAACTGTTGAGCTATGTAGTTCTCTTTAACAGGTGCCCAGCGGGCAGGGGTAAGCTAGTTACAACATCTCAGGACACCGGGAGGAAATTTCGTCAGGAGAACTTAACCTAGGTAGCATGTGTTTGGACTGTGGCGGGAAAACGGAGAATCCGGTAAAAACTCATGCGGACACGGGAGGAATATGCAAACACCACACAGAAGGGCACCCGAGCTGGGAATGGAACCCGGGTACTGCTTGTTGTGGGGCAGCAAAGCTACTCACCGCGCGGTATATGTACAGTATGCTGTTGAATAGACAGCAGAATGCAGCCCGAACCCGTCATTGTATAACATGTTATATAAGATCAGACCTCCACAGGAAGAGGATGTACAATGCACAGCGGTCAGAAGCTGCATAAAATAATAATTGCATTTATAGAGCGCTTTTCACCAGAGGGTTGCAAAGCGCTGCACATGGCTGTGGAGAGAACGGCATGTCAACAACGAATTAAGCGTAAAAAAATACTGCAGCAGACACAAATCAAAACCACCCATTCACACTCAACTCCAACCGCGTATAAGCCAGTTGCTGTGTTGTATCAGAATTCACAAGACTTCACTGAACACATAAAAGAATGTGGAATTTCCTCAGCTTGCAGAGAAGCGCAACATCATACCCTTCACGTGACTAGTGGGACATTTCGACCGCGACTTCATATCGGTATGCAAATACAACGAGTCTTACAGATAACAGGTTCCCTGTATAGCCCTAAGCATACCGGTAGGGCAAGTGCTTTTAGCGACCACATTGTTTGGCGTCCCGTCGTCGGGTGTATTCCTGCCTTACGCCCTGTGTTTCCGGGATAGGCTCCGGCTCACCGTGACCCTGTATAGGATTAAGCGGTTTCAGATAATGAGATGAGATGAGATTGTTTGGGTCGGTCAAGGCACTTAAAGTAGCAGTGACGGCATCGTCTTCAGCACTGCGTCCTGCAGCCTTTGTCTCTACACACTACACTGTCTCATTTGAGGCGGAGTCGTCCTAGGGGAGGCCCAAAACCGGCTCAGAAAATCATCACTGGTGTTGGCAGTCAACGAGATTTGAACTCTGGCAGCCAAGTTTGTCGCCCAGCGCGCAAACCGCTGCGCCACCACTCGCCATAGCAACACCGACACGCGCATGCGGGCAAATACAACTGCCTACCTTCAGTAAGCGTGCCACGGTTTCTCATTCCACAGCGAAGACTGCAGCAGCACAGGCAGAGGCACCGAGAAGGAATTCTGCCAGAGCTTGCCGGCAGGAACCGCAGCGGCAGAAACAGCTTCCCTGCCTCGTGCTCCACACAGAAATGTAAGGTTCCCACACACTGCTCCGGGTCTCGCACACTGCTCCGGGTCTCGCACACAAGTAGGAAATGGGTCGATGCTTTGCTGGAGGATTAGGATTGTGTTTACCGACTTAAAAGCTTTTTCTCTCTCCACCCTCTCTCTCTTTTTTTGTTGTTAGACAGGCCAAGTCGTGGAGAAGGGAGATGTGTGGAGGGGTAGGTGGGTGGTGGGGGTGAAGAGTTTGAGATAGAAGAGGGATAGAGGGGGGAGGTGCCGGCAGGGGTGAGAGATGTGGAGAGAAGATGGGGGCAGAGTTGAAGGGACAAACACGGGGAGGGCTTTAGCCTCCTTCGTCCATTCAGAAAAATTCCTGCCGTATAATCTGAGGGCTTTGTGAGACTTTGAATAGGTCCTCCGCCTTTGTGCAAACATCAAAGTGTGAAAAAGACCAATTACTGGAGGTTACGTGGTTTCATTATTTGCGGCTCTAATTTCCCATCAAATATTCAGGCATTTGCGAAATTCTTCAACACCTTTGTTTCACGAGCAAACATATTTTCATTAGATATTAAATATTTCTATAAGTGCGTGTAAAAGCTCTGACAAATGAAAGTGTTTGAAATTGTGGACTAAAATGAATTCATTTCATATAAACTTCAGAAACGTGTGCGCTTGTACTTTATTTAAATATATAAACTGATTATTAAAACCTTCACCAATGTGACAGTCAACTGTTACAATCCCTGTGACCTGGCCAAAAATTATGGCCACAGCTGGCATTAGTCTCAAGTGACATGTGTACTCATCCTGGCCTCTACCTTCGTACGTCTTTAATGAGCAGGATGGTGAAGTATGGTCAAACGACCCTAATGACTGACATGGCACGGAGAGGCTTTCATCCAGCAATAGATCAACAGCAGGTTAAACATCATTATTTAATAAAACATTAACGAATAATAATTGTAAATACAGGAATGTTTTCGGGTTCTTGTACGAATAACAGTATATAATTGACTAGTTAGAAGCAAAAATCTCATCTCATTATCTGAAACCGCTTAATCCTATATAGGGTCACGGTGAGCTGGAGCCTATCCCGGAAACACAGGGCGTAAGGCAGGAATACACCCGACGACGGGACGCCAGTCCATCGCCGGGCATTGAGGGACAATTTTAGTCTGCGAGCTACTCAACCTATCCAGGAGCATGCTTTTGGACTGTGGGAGGAAACCGGAGTTCCCAGCGAAAACCCACGCAGACACGGGGAGAGCATGCAAACTCCACACAGAAAGGCACCCGAGCCGAGAGATTCGAACCCGGGACCTTCTTGCTGTGAGGCGTCAGCGCTAACCACTGGGCCACCGCGCCGCCCCAGAAGCAAAAATAATAATTCAATTATTTAACTAGGTCTTTGTTATTGTTTTCGTTATGTTAATTTGAATATACTATTTTAACACGGGTGTATGTATTTTACATACATGATACTGAGAAGACAGATTAGATAGTGAGAAGGATATGTATGGTAGTTGTTAATCCAAGGTTGACAACGTGTCAGGTGTTGATCATCTCATTATTCCATGAGTTCTGTAGTATAAAGACCCCCCCCATATAGTCTTAACCAACTATAGGGTCAAGTGCTGTTGGTGAACACCTATGAAGGGCAACACGGCACACGAAAGGGTGGATGCCAGCAACACACCCGGTCGCCTTTATCACCCGAGCGATGATGCTTGCACACCACATCCGGTAGTAATTAGAGGCTGAGTCGACCTAGGGGAGGCCCGGGACCGATTCACGATATTGCGACTGGTTGTTGGCTGTGAGTGGGAATCGAAATTGGGTCACCGAGCTCGTCGCAGAGTGCGCCAACAGCGACACAAATCCAATGATCCGCATCTAGGATGCAGGAACGGATAGGCAGCATACTGTTAGTGAGCACCTATTTAGCCTGGCATGGGGTCGTGTGGCCAGTACTATGCACGTTAACCTTTCTTCCCACGGAGCTGATATTTACTGACTGGACCAGGTACTCAATTAAGAACAATTTAAGTTATGGGGGTTGGAGGAGGGGCAGATCTGGTTCTGATATTATTCGCCATTGATATCAGTCACTGCCCAGATTCGAGTTCAGGTTCATAGTATGAGTGTACGGACCGTTATCACTGCTCCACCGAAACATAACAAGCAACAACAACAATCGTCATTTACCACTAAGTGGTGGTGACGTCACCACGGCGCTTGTGTCAGGCCAGATGCACTTTGAGGCTACGTCAAGTGTCAAAGGCTCTCCGACAAGAGGAATATAGGGACAGAACCAGGTGTTATGGGTTGCCTGACTGAGATGACTAGCAGGCGCAAGCACACACACAGGGACACATGCACTGACAGATAAATACACTGACAAACACAGAATCTCCTTGCAGTCTGCCTACGCTATGGCACAAACCCTGTTCCAATGAACACGTAACACAACATGGGTTCCGCAACACGAATCCTCATTATCAATGTTCGTATGATGCACAAGGCACTGCTTTCAGGATAATTTGACCTTGGGAAGGCAGAGATAAGGTTAAGACTTCCATTGACGCTGATATTAACACATCGCCAGGTATGAGATCTGTATCGCTACGATTGCGGTGCAGAGTGATGATAAATCAAGATATCGTGACACTGAATCTCCACGCACACAAGCAGATAGAGGCGCATAATCTCAGACAAAACTGCTGCTATAACCATAGCCTTTTTGCTGTAAGGGTGAAGGGCACGTGAGGTCATTGATGCAACAATAGAAACCTCCAACAAATCATTAAGTACTTAACATAAAAACGGGAGCTAAAAAAAATATCCAATCAGAAAATGCAATTCCTTTGCCATTAAATGTCTTGGCGCTGTAACGGGCTTGGGGATTTACAGCGATCCTGACATTTCGTGTCGAGCCCACTGCCTTCCGATTTGTCCTGTAAATTTTGTCTGACTGCATTCCAGTGGCTAGCCTCAGGACGTCAGGGAGAACATAGATGCAGCAATTATGAGTCTCTCTAAAGGCCCTCAGGGAGTGCACAATTACTGCCAACAACATGCGGAGGAGAGTGAACAGAATGGAAAAACCCAAATTTTTAAATTGTCGGCTGCCACTGTCGTGAACAAACAAATTTATTAAGAGTGCCTGGCGAACTTTATTTTTAACCCATTTATGCACTATGTCCACTGTCTTCTGCTGCTGTGATCATGTATATTTCTTCTATGGAATTATAGGAAACAGTTCCAAAGCATTCCAGGTGTTTCTTTGATTGCAAAAATGACACAATAACAAAGATTGTTTTTGTTGCTTTTCGTAATAGCTGCATGACAGGGGTAGAGGTATAGCTCTAAAATTCCACCACCACCTGCAGAGGGGCTTGCACTAGAGGGGGCACAAGCGAGTCCTCTCTAGAGTGTATTTGGCCGATTCTTCCGCACTTGTTTTGGAAGGGGTGGAATTACCCAGGCTTTGCCCTATGCGCTACAACGTGCGATCAGCTGCGGTGTGTCCGTATACGCTGCTGGGTAGACAGGCACAATGAGTTCACAAACTTGCCCAATGTTTTAAACTGCTCTGTCAGAAGTTTGAATCGGCGAATTCTGCACTGCAATTCCAGTGCGCTAAGCATTACACTGCGATAGCTCCCTCTCTTCAGTTACGAGTCGTACATTTTCATCAAAAACAATATGCGCGCTTTATTATTTTGGAATAAAAATTCAGACGGTGACCGGGTGCAGTTCTGAAGAGAACAATAGAACCGCATCCCATTCCTCTTTCCGGCACATAAACAATTAACGAAGTGAAGGGTAAATCATAGCGGCCAGGATTTCCTGTCCACTGGACATCGTGTCTAAACATAGCCTCATCCAGGACGTGCTGTGAAGCACATCATATTTTCCAATATAAGAGACCCAGAGTATTACGATGAAGTAATGTGCCACTCCATTAGAAATTGATAACCGCCGATTATAAGCACACGGTATACAAATTATATTGCAAATGTTACGACGAATAATCACGTCTCAATTTCAAGCGGCACTCCGGCGTTTTATTCCTCTCATTCAGATGTAATACATAAAGCAGCGGAATGACATCACGACTAGCAAAACAGACAGATCTAGCTGCAAACACAATTCTGGACATAATATGCGGTCTGCAGTGAGTTCAAACAAATCGAGGCCTTGTTGTTTTACGGTTTGATAGCTTGAGAACACAATGCTTTATTTTATTAAGTCTAATTTATTAAATTCAACATTCCGCCGACATTCGCTATCTCCAGCTTGCTTCTGCAGCCGCGCGCGGGGAAAGTTACGTCTGCTTCCGAACGGGCGCGTTTGCTTGGTCCGCGATTTTTAAAGACATACCAGCCGATGACTTACGGCGGAGGAGACGCACACGTCGGCGGTTCTCGGGAGGAAATCGACGTCCCTTGTGTTTGTTTGGTCAGGGTCTCAGATGCAGCCGTCCTGGAGAGCGCTCAGGAACGCGGGAAGTGAGTTCAATGCCACGACGTTCAGTGCTTCACGATAATCATCACTATCTTTGTACATTTTAGCAAAGTACGTGAACATATGTGGAGTTCACTTTCAAATAATTTGCTCACTCGTAGAATGTTTTCCGTTAAACCTCCAGCGTGGAAAAGTAGGCCAAATGCTCGCTAGAGGGGTTTACTAGAGCTCCTTCTAGTAGAGGCCCTTTCAACAGCAGTGTGATAAATGAGCAATGGCAGGGCTAAACCTTTATATTTTTACAATTCATTTCATGATGAATAATACATGGGATTCCAGAGTCCAACAGTCAATGTACTTTGTTTGAAGATCAAATGTTATTCATCTCATCTCATTGTCTGAAACCGCTTAGTCCTATACAGGGTCACGGTGAAGCCGGAGGCTATCCCGGCAGACACAGGGCGCAAGGCAAGGATGTACCGACGATGGGACGACAGTCCATCGCCGGGCACTGCGGGGCAATTTAGCCTGCGAGCCAATTAACTTATGTAGCAGCATGCTTTTTGGACTGTGGGAGGAAACCGGAGTGCCCGGCGAAAACCCACGCGGACACGGGGAGAGCATGCAAACTCCACACAGAAAGGCACCCGAGCCGAGAGATTCGAACCCGGGACCTTCTTGCTGTGAGGCGACAGCGCTAACCACTGGGCCACCGCGCCGCCCCAAATGTTATTTATAATCGAAAAAAAATATATTGCTACTTTGTTTAGTATAAGTGGTTCTTCTATCAACATTGACAATAGCTACACCTGGTGCTCAGACGTAGGGGCTTTTAGAAAATATCCCCTGTATTCAGACACAAGGGGAAACTTTCTTGTTTTATGTTTGCATGTTTCGTAGCTTCAGGACTAAAGACCACTCTTCCGAGTACAAATAGTCGTCCACCAAACCGCACGGTATGCCTGGTCACGACAAACACAAACACGGCTTAAAGTGGCCTTAAAATAAACGGATTGTCATATGGCAGGAGCCTTCAAGTCACAGTGAGTAGTGAGCTCGAGGTGCCTCAAGAACAAAATGCCATATTGACAACGATAATTGTTTGCAAAACAAACAGCCCAGAAGCATCACAGGAGTGACAACTTTATAGAGCTGAGAGCAAAGAAATGAACAGTGTAAATTACACAGCAAAATGGCTTATTTATTTTTCGTGAGACTTTTCTATATGCTCAGTGCTGATATAATCGGGAGTGTTAGCCGAGCCCTACAAGCTTTCTAGCTTTACACAGACGCAGACAGAGCAGAACGCACCTGGTACTTTTGGCCGCACCATCATCATGCCATCAAAGTCTTGCAATTGAACATAATTTACCCTTTCATGTTCTTTGTTTCACCCGCAGTACTGTCTGGGCAGTTGTCTTGCACAGACACTTTTGTTAAATGCTATGATTAGCGTGTTGCTGGAGCAAAATGTAACCACACTTGTAAAGCAAAAGTACAACACAGCTAGTTTTCATACTTTTAGAGGAACTTATTTATTTACATTGAATTCGTGATGATGGTGAAATGTTGTGAACATGATGGTTAACAGCATGTGCATCGACTCTTCCACACTGGTAAGATTATATTGCACAGTACAATATTAATGTAATGTCATTATGCAGTGAATGTTAGGCTCGTAAAAATGATTTTCAGCATTGCTCCTGCATTGGCATACTTGGACCATTTAATCAATGAGCATTCGGCAATTGAGAAGAAATGAGTACTTGGAGAAAAACAATGCATTCAACGGGAAAGAAATCAAAGCTTAATGCAAATAGAGCTACAAATCCATCGGTGTACTGCAGTCTCCTGGCCATCTCAAATTATTAGCACATATAAATGCAGCTTCAAATTGTATTACACTACTTATTAATGTGAGGACATTATTGTAAGATGAGATGACACAATATGTTTTATTTCAAATATTATTGTACACTGCATACATTTTGCAAGTTCACGTAAATCAGTGCAACATATTCATTAGCACTGGTTTAATGGCATGTCTTGAGATCATATCGGTGTACAAAGACTATGAGCCATCGTGTAGCCTCAAAACTCTAGGGTGAAATGATGTTAGCGAGTGCCTATAAAGGTCAGTACAGTGGGTGGCCAGCACCACGCTCGGCTGTCCTCATAAGGGTGAAGTTTATACACCGTACTTGCTACTTATTTGAGGCTGAGTTGAACCGGGGGAGGCCCAGAACCGGTTCATAAGCATCACCGGTGTAGGCCGTAAGCAGGAATCGAACCGGGGACCTCGCCGGCTATGTAGTGCAGCATGCTCACTGCTACTTTACCGCTCCCCACTATTAATTTAGAAAACACGTGCACAATAGGGTGCACATTTGGATCGTCTCCTGCGTCAGAGGCACCAACAAAGCTTCCCAAACAGGACACTAGACAGCAGAATATTACGCTCGCCAAATCTGAAGAATGCAGACACAAAAGCACTCTGAGTGCACCTGCAGAATGGCTGCTCTGGGCTTGTAACTCATATACTACTAGAGGATATGGGCGCTGTGTCCACACATACGTGCTGCTATTTCTCCACACAGTGCCTTAATCATGCCCAGACAGCTTCCAGATATGAGCGGCATCAATATGAGTTAGTGGCTTTCCAGGAAACTGCACCGCAATTCCTCGGCGTCGTTTTAGAAAGATGTTAACCTTAGATGACAATTTGTAATTTAAACAAATTGGCTCAGCTGCCATTGCTTAACTGTATTGGTATTTTTGAAGGGTTATACATACTATTTATATTTGCTGTCGCTGCTGCCTCACCACAAAAATGCCCGGGTTCAGTTCCCAGCGCGGGTGTTTTTCTGTGTGGCGTTTGTGTGTTCTCTCACCGTGTCCGCGTGGGTTTTTGCTGGGTACTGCGGTTTCCTCCCGCCACCCAAAGACAGGCTACTGCCTAGGTTAATTGACCTGCTGATTAAATTGTCACAAAGAGTGTGACCTGCGATGTACTGGCGTCACATCCGGGATCATAGCTCGCTGCAGACCTGCACCTGATCGGGAACATTTATTAATTCCTTGTTTGTTGAATAATTTTTTATTGCTAATTTTATACCCTTCTATAATTGTTGCCACTATTTGACTTTCAGTTGAACTGTCCTGATGTTGTTGTTGACGTGCCGTTCTCTCCGCAGCTCTGTGCAGCGCTTTGTGACCCTCGGTTGACAAGAGCTCTGGAAGTGCAAATATTATTATAACTCAATGCGCCATCACACCACCTGATTCATTGTTGTGCACATGGAAACCAGTTTATTTTATTGCCTTTGCCAAACTACGTTGTTGACAATAACTCAGCAATATTCTAAGTTTAGGACGTACTGGTCATTAATTTAGAAATAGCAAGACTGAAGAGAAAATGCTACTGAAATGCTACCATGCTGGGCACAATGATATCTATATTTTCACTGTGATCCTTGACATACCCACCTAATGAGGACATGCACGCACTTACAAATGTAACTTGCTCAGTGTAAGACTATCAGGTCGTGACTACAGCAGGTAGTTGGCAAAAAACTCTTGTTTTTGGAAATAACATGTTCCCAAATATCATTGTCCCTTAAATACGCATGAGTCAAGCCATTTGCAGTGGTTTTTTTCCGATTGCCTGCTGGGAAATGACACAAAAAAAACAATTACCACAGAGGTGACCTCATGAACTAGGCATACAACCAACAAGTTTATATAATGTAATGTGTATGCAATGTGCCGTGGTTACTAAGGACATCTGGTTCATGTCCAATTTGGGGCGACATGGTGGTGCAGTGGTAACATCTGTGCTTCACAGAAAGAAGCTCCTGCCCGCAGCGGTTCGATTCCCATCTCAGGTGCCTTCCTGTGTGGAGTTTGTGTGTTCTCCCCCTGTTTTGCGTGGGGTTTCCTCTGGGTTCTCCAGTTTCCTTCCACAACTAAAAAACTCCCTACTAATGAAGTGGTCTATTAACACAGTAAAATATAGGACGCAGTGTCTGGGAAATGTTAGCATGGTAACCTTTCAACCTCTCTGCAGGTTACCCCACACCTCTGAGCCAATATGTCTTTAAATAGATACCTTCAAATTGAACGCAGATGTCAGCGTTTCAAATTACTTTTATTACGATTGTTATTCACTATTATCGTGTGGTTCTTAAACAAAATCACTCAAAATATACCTGACTGCATGATACCTCCTCAGAAGCTAAACAGAAATGGGGCCTGGGTAGTGCTTGGATGGGTGACCACTCGGGACAAAGATCAGGTGATGTCGGCATTACATGCAGCAGAGGGCATTTAAGAAATAAAAAAACATTAGTTCTCCACTCACCTCGCCTTCCCTAATACGAATTGACCCAGCGTGGTGAAGTATGGTCAAAACCCTCACTGCCTGCATGGTGTGGGAATGTCTTGTGGGTTGTATCGAGTCAATAACCCAACTGTGACCCCAACCTATCTGATCCAAATTGCCAGGCTAATCTCCATCTACCTTTTATCAAATCCCAATTAATCAGGATTGTATTAAAATATGCAATATTATGGATGAATGCTATATGCCTTTTGAGGTGCACTGTTGAAACGTTTAGGAAAATGGGTCATGCAATTTTTTATTTATTTTTGTACATTAATCAGAAAAAGAAAGTGTGTTTATGTTTTAAAAATGCAAGTTTGTCTCTATGTAGGACACCGGCATACCCATAGAAAACCCACCATGCACAAAATGTCATAACAAAGAGATCTATTTACAGATGAGTTCACGAACCCACCTGTATATAAAACAAACTTTGAATTTCTTGCAACTCAGTAGGCCTAGGAGTTTCATACTCGCTGTGTGATCCATCAACCCTTGCCTATTGAACGCTACATTACAGGGACAAACCACAACTCCAGCATACGAATATCAATTGCGATTGTTGCCCCACAGCATCTGTCGACTCCAGTACAGAACAATGGAGAGAACGCTTTACAAATTTGCATGTCGTCAACATAAAGAAAAAACGTGACTCAAGAATTGAACTGTGATTCAGTATCACATCGATTGAAATAGAAAATACATCGGTTACAACAATCAATTCACGATTCAAATCGTGATTCTGCTATATTTTGGTTTATTCCTCCTGAAAAAAAAAGCCATGGCGCCACCAATTCGTATGTGACCGGATAGTGGATTGAATCACATTCAGATCCAACATCAGGCAGTTGGTAACATTGATCAACGTGACTCCAAAAATCAAGCCTAATCTCACTCTGAACCGAAATGAAAATGCATCGCTTCCACCATGACCTCTTATTTCATATCCTCTAGTGGCGAGGTTTAGCACAAGTCAAATTGAACACCTGTTTGGTTTTTTTTCCACATATATATTTAAAGTATGTACAGAGACACGCCTGTGGTTCCCCACCTGTCGTTTTCACCCCCACAAACATGTGAGGCGGGCCTGCTGATATCACTGTTTGAAATTCTTGGCGAGCTGAGCAATAGGAGATTCCCACCGCCCCCCCCACCATCTCTCCGCAGCAGACCAGCAGACAATGTAGGCCCCTGTCCAGCGAATTGAATCCTTTTTCTTTAAATTGGATACGGATGACAAACCAAACAACCTGCAGTAAAAGTCAGACAGTCTCGACGCACGCCCACATTGTCGTGTGCACGTAGTGCAAGTTCACACAAGCGCACGCACACTCACGCACTAGCGCATGTCCAATGCCAATGTGATGCTCCGACGCAAAGTGAAATAGATTAAATGAAAGGACAGCCTGACATTAGCAATGTAACAATACTTTTGCACCTCAAGGCCCGAAAGGTCCACTTGGGTCTGGTCTCCACGGACCACTACGTGGCGCTCGTGGCCCACTGATGGGTTCCGACTCACCGATTGAGCATGGCAGCTGTACTGTATTTTGAATGCGTGGATACATGGGAATGTGGTTCTGGGTTGTGGATTTCAAAACGTGTTTTGGTTATAAACAAACAATGAGCTAACTCATGGAGAAGGTGGAATTACCGTATTTTGGCATTTCCGTACATAAGTGGCCAAGTTCATCTGTGCATCTCTCAGTAATGCCACGTGTTTGTACATTTGCCGGGTCAGTGAAGAATGTCCAACGCCTTCACAATGGTCGCAAAGCGCTCCCAAGATATTTTCTATTTGTATCGAATGATATTCTCCACAGGGAGTCAGCTGCAACCTCTTAAAGGGAGGCCGACGGAGCACAAGCGTGAAAAAATAAATATATAGAAATCCGAGCACGATTTGCGATGGTACTTAATTTAAAAACCAAACACATCGCTGTCAGTCACTTCATCCAACGCTGCGAATGATTGCACACGGCCAATAAATCGGACCGCATCAAGGGAAAACATGGTAGCGTGAGATGAGATGGTAGCGTCTTCCAGGTTGGCACCGTGATGAATTGTAATTATTAACAGGGTTAGGCATGTGTCAGATCACCGATAATTGTCTGGCCTCTCGTTGGTTGACAGCCTTTATGACGTCGCAGCTAGCTCACTAGATGGTATAGAGAGTGTCTCATGCCTGTTGGTTAATTTATTTTATTCTCTTCATTAGTCCAGCTTGTTGTATTTAGTTTTAAAAAGCCGTATTTCTGACCTTGGTTGTGTCATGTGACAATTCTATAGAGGATTTCGCCAATTGTCTGTAAGCTGTTCTCTTGGCTCAGAGTTGATCGCGTCGCCACCATCTAGTGGTGCTTGTGAGAACCAAACTAGTTAAAAATTAATCAGATGGCCAGATCCCGCGGTCAGCATTTGAACGTTTGCAACAAAAGAGACAGTCCAAGGACATAGTGCTGAAGTGAATCATCTTGGCCAAATTGCATCCAGTGCCCTAACATGTTATAACTTTCTTACCCATCCCTGCTGGACAACGACCAAAAGGAACTGCAAATCTTAACTCCTTGCAACTTATTTAAAAACTGACTGATTGGTCTTATGTTCCATGTTCGCCGAATATCCGCCCTGACCGTTTCCACATTATTATGGTAAGAGCAAGTACATCCATACGACAATACTGTCTCCTTACCTAACATGTGATACTCCTTTTATTGACCGAAGAGGAATGATGGGTTGACGATCACACACTGCTCGGCGGGTGCGCGTGTGCCGCCGATACCGACGTGTGTGGCAAGACGAGGAGGGGGGACAAAGCTCGGACACATTAAGGCGTCACTTTGCAGACAGTCCCCTTTGTATTTTAAAGAGTCTGCGAGAAGTATATACGCAGCTGTATATAATACGCGTGATTAACACCCAGATGTATGCAACCCGAGCAAAGCTTTGATGAGCTGGACTCAACGTGCCATCGGTGCACATGCATTCAAAGGATAACCCTCATAGCACCACGCAGATTGATTTAATGTACTACCAAATCCTGGCCACATTGCAGCTCAGCCAATTTGGAAGTTTCTCTAAATTGTATGCTCCACATTACAGGCATGCACCACTGTGTCTAGTTTAATGCTAACTACCAGGCTGTGTAACTTAATACCCTGACAGAATTCTGGGAGTGTACGCTCACCATAACCATGATACTTGAACGCTTGCAGACAAATCAACCTGACGGTCAAGCATCTGTTTGTCTCATAACCAAGCCTGCATGCATCAAAGGCATCTGGCATAGCAGGAATGGGACCGAGGGGATGAGAGATGTCTACCATTTGACAGGGTGTATGCCTCCCGCTAAAGATATTCAACAATACTTTCAATTGTATGTACATTAAATAGCAAGGGCACATCTAAAAAAAAAACATTACAATATGTTCCTCTAAAAATCATCCGTTTCACACTTTACTGTTTTCACATTGCTATTTTTAATATAGCAGAAAATTTAAATACTGTTATGATATGATTCAGTTAGGATTTGCTTAATTTCCTGTGAGAACTGTATACATTTTATTTATACTGTATCTAATTGGTTGATGGCTTTTTTAAATAACTAAAGCATGAGATCATAACTCATTGGTATATTTGTATGTGATATGCTGATGCATGACTGCACACAACTGAACTTCAGAGAGAATTTGGATATGATGATTGCTTCGAAAAGCTGCTCTCTCGGGACAGCCGCGTCGATGGCTCTCTCTCCTCGCGACGTTTCGCGAGGAGGATGCCTTTAACAGCTTTTCGAAGCAATCTGTGAAAACCTACGTCATTAGAATTTGGATATATTCATTTCACGAGTCACGTTTTGCACAACAGATTTTTTTTCGCTTTACGATTCAACAGCTACTCTTTAAATGGATGCAATTGCCCCAAAATAGAATGGCTAAAAAAAGTGGTTTACCACTACAACTGCTATAAAGGAAGTTAAGATGGCTATGGTTATATCTGTGCGGGGGTGACTTTGTGTGCTCCTAAAACACAAATATACCTTTTAACAAGTAAACATGTGAAATGCCATTCTAAAAGAAATCCAGAAGTCTCATCTCATTATCTGAAACCGCTTAATCCTATATAGGGTCACGGTGAGCCGGAGCCTATCCCGGAAACACAGGGCGTA
>JAZEWT010000011.1:23231099-23256184 GCA_036362905.1 Mordacia mordax
TCTTAAGATCTTAACACCTGCATAATCGCCAGATACGGTAAAACCTGTTGTAATCTTATAGAGGGTGGAAAGCTTGTGTACCCAAGATGTGATGCCAATATAGAGCAGTGCACATTTTTAGGGGCAATTTACTCAGCAGGCCAATTAACCTAGACAGCAGCGTGTCTTTGGATGGTGGGAGGAAAACTGGAGTACCCGACGAAAACCCACGTGGTAGAAGACTCAAACTCCACACAGAAAGGCACTCCAGAGGTTTATTTCACACAATTACTCGTGAAGCCAGTCTGGTATCTGTATTAAAACTAAACACGTTCTAATGCCCTCCGAAGATTTTTTTGTCACGTGTCAATCAAACTGAAAATGTAAATTCTGAGAGCTGTAATTTCTACAACTTAAGTTTAACGAGATGAATGTGTTTTGAGTCGTTATTAGTGACTGAGCTGAAGCTATTAGCTCACTTCCACTATTTGTGATCCTCAATTAATTCCTCAAAGCCAGGATTTCGGTGGCATTGCCACTGAACCATATTAAACGTGCAGCCTCTTCATGCAATGCGTCGCTTTGAATCGTAATCACCTTCACCATCAGCCATGATTTGTGCACTGCTGGAGGAATGTCTTGGTCTGTCAGCACCACTCCCCATGGTCCCACCGTGCGGCAATCCGTCTCATTATTGCGTTGCATTATTAGATCTCATTAACTCATTAATCCCGTGGGTGCCAAGTGTCGCATAGGATGTGCACATTGTTGTATAATTACCTTTTAGTAATAACTATTTACAGCAGCTTCAACCGCTCTTGTTGAACTGACGTGACGTTTGGTCGCACATCGCGAGCCCATTATTGCCACTTTTTCGAGTTGGCTTCTCTAGGGGTCATACGCCATGCAGCCGCAATAGCGGCAGGCAGGTCGAGGATTGTGTGTAGTGAGCCTTCTGCGGACACAATTGTGTTCATGACGTGTGTGGATCATCGGTCCCCGCAATTTGCTTGACCAGGTATTCCACACTTAAGCCTGGACACCTGGCGATGTTGGTCAGACAATGCGGCCTCGCTCACATGAAGGAAATGCGCAGATTTATATTCCTACTGGAAATAATTCCGCTCCCATATTTTTAGTGTTATTTATTTTATTTCTGAGTCTTTCTTCCACTTTGCCTTGTTTCTGTAATATTTCATGGCGTGACCTTAAAGAAAATCATGAACTCGTGGCATAATAGCGGCTTTCACCAACATTCATTCATTGTTCCACCAACATAATAACTAAATATGTTGTCTGCTAATTTTGCACAGTTCCATATGTAAATTCAGTTCAGCCTCGAATTTAGACATTTTGATCTCATCTCTCATCTCATTATCTGAAACCGCTTAATCCTATATACGGTCACGGTGAGCCGGAGCCTATCCCGGAAGCACAGGGCGTAAGGCAGGAATACACCCGACGACGGGACGCCAGTCCATCGCCAGGCATTGCGGGACAATTTTAGTCTGCGAGCCAATCAACCTATCCAGGAGCATGCTTTTGGACTGTGGGAGGAAACCGGAGTACCCGGCGAAAACCCACGCGGACACGGGGAGAGCATGCAAACTCCTATTCCTAAAAGTGATTCTCGAATTTAAAAACCTTTTACTTACAAAGCGAAGTACTTTTCCAGTGAGCCGTCCTTATCTGTGGAATGCCATCTATAGCAGAAAAAAAGGTCTCGATTTACACAAGGCGACTTGTTGGTAATTTTGAATATCCGCAATGGTGAAACAATTCGACATTGACTTCGAGCAGCGTTGTGGTTTGCACGCTGAAATGTCACCGTCTTCACAGTTGGCAGTTGTTGCAGGTAATGTAAACCAAGGCCCTGTCAGTAGATGTGCTGTATGTACACACTGTTATATTAAAGTGTTTCCAATATTAAACAACGGTGCGTATAAGGGGCCTTTTGTAAGTTGCTTGCCTGTAGAATTCGTTTTATACGAAATGGTAGCCTTGGCAGAAAGGGGCAGCAATGGAGGCGGCAGCTTTTATTGAAGCGCAATTTCATACTGGGTTAGCAAACGCGCAAAACGTACAATTAGGCCATCGAGTGCCGGTAGTTTTTTCTAACGAAACCCTCACGCTGCAAACGCTCATCCCATTACTCATTGGCTGATCGCGGGTTCACAAAACAACCACAACCAATATTGTTTTAGTAGCAACGAGTCTGTCAGCTGCGTACGACATTGCGAACACACACAAACCACTTCCCGAGCACCCTATTTGGTCAGAGAAACTTTCTGCAGGCTGCAAATTACTCATCTCTGCGCTAAAACCTCCCTCCCGGCTCCTCTCCTCGCAAACTCGAACCCCCCTCTCCCTCACAGAGGCGCCGCACGGCGGGGCCTGCGGTGGCAGCAACTCGGCGGAGAGACGTGACAACCAGCAGCGGGGCTCCGGCGGCGACTCGGCGAGCGATCGGGCCAAGGGGGATGAGGATGCAGTGCGGGGAATGGCGGGGGACAAAGCCGGCATGCGCTCGGAATCTCCAGAGCGAGACGCAGCGGGCACCGCTGTGCCCGGCTACCCCACCGAGTGGCAGCAAGTGAGCCTGGAGCTGCTGCAGTCCGGCTTGGCGTACCTCACCGGTAACCGGCGGCGCGGACCTCTTTTGAGTCTTGTTTCCGTGTCGCCGTAGGTTTTTGTTGCGGCCTCCGTGTGTGATGAGCATCGCTCTCGAGGTGCCACCCTTCTGGGATAGCCCTGGCGAGCGTTCCTCCTCCTCCTATGCCTCGCGATGTTTCGCCTCCCAACGTCGGAGGCGAATTTTCGTGAGAGAGGAGGAACGCTCGGCACGGTTTTTCTCGGAGTAGCCGCGTTGCTGCTCGTCAGTCGACCTGCACGCTGTGCGCAGTGGATAGGTAATGCAGTCTAACCGTCGTCATGCGCTTCAATGGAATTTGGTTTTAACGCCGACCGTTAATGTGTGTGCGCAACTTTTCCCCTCCGATGACGTGCGTGCCTTGGTTAATGAAGCTGAACGCATGTACAGATGCATCCGCGTTTGTAATTCACTTTGCCGAAGTGAGTGAATTTATATTGCATGCGTTAATGTAAGCCAGATTTATATAAAGTTAATTAGTCATCGTTAATTAATTATTAACGCTGTAGTTTACGTTTATATAGCTAATACAACATGTCACTTTAGTATTATGCTCAGTTTACTTTAAAGTCATGTAATTATGTAAATATAAAATTTGATTATGTTGTCGATGATTATAACAGAAGGGAGTGTCACAGTGCAGTTGTTAATAACATCTTGCACGTTTATTAATGTTACTCTTAATTAGTCCTGTAATTTTTTACAATTTTACGTCAACTTTAAATATCGATGTTGATATTTTTAAAACTCTAATAGCAGATTTTTATTTAACTATTGGATGACGGTGATGCTTCGGAACGCTTTAACAGTCTTACTGGCTCTCCAACATTTCCTTGTGTTTATGTAACCTTTCTACATGTTTGTTTTTTGTACCCTGCTGCCTCTGGCTGGAGTCACTTTCCTAGTAGGTTCCAGTCTTTTTCCGTCACGGTCAGATGTACAGAGGTTAAGACATAACACCTATGCCCATTCAAACTCCTTCCTGTTCATACAACATACCACAGGCAAAATGCACGGGACACCATTCCATAACATGGTGCAGTGTACACTTATTGTCGTGTGCAGCACATTGCATCACCATCAGTTAATCGGTGCCCCCCATCTCAAAAGAACACCATTTGTAGACCTCGGCTTTTGGTAAATGCGAGCATCGTACCTGCCTGACAAAGCGGTAGCTGTCCTCAACATCCATCGTCTTTGCAAAGAGCAGTAACGTCTTCACGCGGTGTACTTCATGACTGTGGTGCCTTGTGGCAGATTGTCTCACAGAGACAGACCCATCACTCATTGAGTGCTCTAGGCGGGCGTGTTAACACAGTGAGTAGCGCTGTCGCCTCATAGCAAGAAGGTCCTGGTTTCGGTTCCTGGCTCGGGTGCCTTTCTGTGTGGAGTTTGCGTGTTCTAGCCGTGTCGCCTGGTACTCCGGCTTCCTCCCACCTTCTAAAGACACGCTGCTGCCTAGGTTAATTGACCTGCTGAGTAAATTGCTCCCAGTGCCCTGTGATGTAGTGGCATCGTATCCTGGGTATAGCCCCCACCTTGCACCCTCTGTCTGCCGGGATAGGCTCCAGACCTCACGACCCTGTACAGGATTAAGCGGGCACTGATGCTGATGATTTGATTTCTCTACTCTCATTGAGAAGGACCTGGTCTACTGACTGACTCATCTCACCTGCAGTGTGTGCACTCCCCACATTTGCGGGTTGAAACCACACACTCACCCATGCACTCACCTACACACGCACTCACCCACACATTCACCCTGATACTCACACACACATTCACCCACGCACTCACCCACGCATTCACTCATGCACTCTCCCACGCACTCACCTATGTGCTCACCCACGCGCTCATCCACGCACTCACCCATGCAGTCACCCATGCACTCACCCATGCCCTCACTCATGCACTCACTCTCGATTCACTAGCTCACACAATCACCCACACGCTCAGCGACTCACACACTCAGCGACTCACACACTCACGACTCATTCACCCACTAACTCATCCACTCACCCACACACTCAGCTACTAACTCACCCATGCACTCACCCACTCACCCAAGTACTCACGCTTCCATCTAAACACTCACACAATAACCCACTCTTCACGCATTCACTCACATGATCACTCACCTACTCACCCACGCACTCACTCACGCACTGACTCATGCACTCACGCACTCACACAATCACCCACTCACCGACTCACCCACAGCATCGAAAACAATTTGGTATATTTTTTTAGCATATGTTAATGTACACTCTTAGTGTAATATAGGCCTCTACCGCTGTAGCCTACTGTAAATGTTCTGTATGTCTACAAGCAGAGGGAAGTGATCCAAAGAGGGAGTGGGGTCGTGATAAGTTTTTGGGCCTTTATCTGGTTATTTTATCAGAAATTGGCCTACATGAAAAATAAGTTGTGCACCCCTGGGCTCACGCTCGCGTTGACACCAAATTGAAGAGATGTCTCTTTTTTTTACTAATGGATTTTCATTGGGAAAATTCGAGGTACAAGCACACGTCCATTAGTTTGAACGTTTGGATGCAACTGTAAGGATATGATGCAAAGTCCGTAAGTAATATCTTGGGACAAAACTAGAGGCCATGAACGCTGAGCTATCTGAGAAAGGACATGCGCGTAGTGAGTGAAGGCATGGAACGAAGACCGGATGAAAGTTGTGAACTCGGGCAGAGGTGGTCTTACACACAGCGTGCTGCTGTGGGAATTACTGATTGGTGCAAAGACATGTAGAATTGAGCAGTAATTTAACAAATGCCTGAACATGCCTCAAATCCCTACAGCCATAAAGGGTTATTTTAAGCCTGCGATGGTGCATATGGTTTAAGAGTGGCTTGGCATCTCAACTGTAAATGTTTTGGCTGGATAAGGTCGATCTAATCAGAAGTGAGCCACTTTACATACATTCAGTGGTTTCCATAATATGATTTTCTTGATTATTATCAGCATCGCAGTGTCTGCCATGAAACAAACTGTACAGTACAGATGCCCTGTAGCATTCTGAAGAGTGTGCCATTGCGCCGTTTAAAAGCACTACTTCCAAATTCCAAAATAATCATGATTTAAAAATAAGAAAAGTGTCACACTGAAATGGCTAAGATGCATATACATTTTCTAAATAAACTCACATTCTAATTGTGAACACTTGACAGTTGTATTACTGGTAGTGATGTTTCTGCCTCTTGTAGTTTGAATTGCGTCGCAGCTACCTGGATTTTTATAGAGGAACTATTCAACTAGTTGGAGCTGCGGTTCCCATCAGAGAAGCTGAAAACCCCAAACCAATGCCACTTTAAGTGCCTGTCTGTAGGAAGATTCGCTCACCATAGCCACTAGATTGTGCAGTCTTATACACAAATGGGCATTCGTTTGCAACTCCATTCATGACAATAACTTATCACACACGTGCGATTTTTTTCCGGATTTACCACATTTAAGGTGCAAAAAAACCTCTTAAAGTTAATCATGGGCATTGGAAGAATATCTCACAAGAGTAAAAGAATGGACATCTTCTTGTAAACTCATTGGCTCGAGTGGTGTGCTGTTACATAACAAACAAACAACGGGACTTCAACTGTACTGGGAAGATGTACAGATTTCCCAGCAACCAACTCACAAAGGAGACGATCCTGTAAAAAAACCAGGGTAGGTGGCAACCATAGTCGAAAGGTTTTGGCGAGACGTACACATCATATTAATGTAGGTTTTCACGGCTCGATGTATGAGAATTGCTCTTTAAAAGCTACTCTCGGAATATCTGTGGCAAGCGTTCCTCCTCTCCCCTTCGTGACGTTCTACCTCCCACCATGGAGGCATCATTCACTTGGAGCCTGAAGATCAGAGCTCGGTGATGCCTCCAATGTGGGTGGTGAACCTCCTTGAAGAAGAGGGGAGCGACGCTCTCCATGGCTGTCCCGTCAGAGCAGCTCTCGGTGGACGGCGTCGGGCGGCCGGCGAGTGAGCGGGGACCACTGTGTTGACTGCACAGGGAGCCGCGACCGAGGGGGACGTGCGGTAGTCATCGTGTGCGCCCGCAACACGGCGTGGCTCAGCCCTGACTGCTGCAGCGTGCAGCTCTGCCGCCTGCTGCTCTACTTCCGCTCCATTTCCAGGTACGCTCGAGCGTGCTCGGCGAGCGGCCCGTTGTTCCAGCTCCATGTGCCGCGGAACTATTTCGTCCACGTTTGCCGGAAGATGCTGCCAGAGGGAGGCACGTGAAGCGAAACGTCTGAGACGGTCGCGCCGAAGGGCGCACGGTACGACCCGAGAGTGCGCCGCCGGGCTGCGCGGAACAACAGAGAACATCTGCGGTGTATGTGGAGCTTGGGCTATTGTCTGTCTGCCGACAGACCAAGACATAGGGGGGCTTGGCAAATTAACTAGAGATTGCCGTGATCTGTGAGGCACCCACCAGCAGGGCTCTGATGTTGTCTGTAGAAAATATGGCAGCTGTGGTACTGCAAAGTAGCCTGTTGACCCACCCATGTAAAAATGTGAATGTTTTCTCATCATGTAAGTGGGTTTTTACTGGGCTGTCTAGTGTTTTCCTACGTACAAACGCTCAGTGAGGTATTGCATATACAACCCAAGCAGGAACATTCTTAAAAAAAACTATCTGAAGTCTCACTTGAAGTTTTCCAGGATTATAAAGGTTTACTATTACTCATAGTGGTATTTTGAATACAGCACGTGAGTAGAAATTGACATATAGTGGGCCAGTGCTGCACTGTTAAGCCCATGGCCTACTGAACCAAATGCTCTAAGTTCAGTTCCTGGCCATGGATAAAATAATGTTTGCATTTCTAAAGTGCCTTTCACCTGATGGTCACAAAGTGCTCTGCAGAACTGTGGAAAGCGACATGTCAACAACATCAGAATATAGCAATTAAATAACGTAATTACTATAAAGCAATGAAGGACATAAAGCAACAAATTAAATAATTGGTAAGTGATGTCTAAGCAGGTCCTGGGCCTCCATTTTCAACCAAACCATACTGGCCAAAACGATGAAGTATGGTCAAATATCCCCTATCACTGACAGCATATAAAGGCCTTTATCCATCAAGTGGCTTGACATAAGGTCGTATGTTTAATGGCTGTATGCAGGTGTATGAATAGACTGCTTGCGCTAGGCTGAATGTGCCCATACAAATTCTCCTTAATATGTTGCATTTATTTATTAAACTGATCTTTTGAAGCCGGAATAAATAAAAAACAACTAACATATCGTTTGTGTAGTACATGTACTTATGTATGTACTCGACAATCGGGTGTGAAAATAACTTATTTTTTTTTACTGGTATGGTCGTATCGCAACTGTACTTACCATACCGCCCGGCGATGGACTGGCGTCCCATCGTCGGTATATCCTTGCCTTGCGCCCTGTGTCTGCCGGGATAGGCTCCGGCTTCACCGTGACCCTGTATAGGACTAAGCGGTTTCAGACAATAAGATGAGATTAGACTTACCATACCGAATGCTTCGCCCACCTTCGTACCGGTACACCATACCGGCTTAGCTTCACCTCTGACCCGCAACATGTCTAACCTTGACGATATTGTGTTGTTGGCATTCCACCTCATACAGTATCGTAAAACCTTGGTCGAAGGAGCGCCCACTCCTTCCTGTAGCAGTGAAACGCGTAATGTGTGGCGTGTGGTGCTGTGTCTCGAGCACGATCTCAGCTTCACTGCTCGACGGATATTTTTTTTCACGTGTGAAAAGAATTATTTCCATCATGCGTGGAAATATTTTTTTCGGCCTGGCTGGTTGGCGGCTGGCAGGAAGGAAAATGGATTGGGGGGGGGGTTGGCAAGGAGTTCTTGCGAGGGTAATGCTTCGTGTTTGTTCAGGTGGATGGACAGCTGGGGGGGGGGAGTGGGAGGGACGGGGGAAGGGGTGGAGGCGTGGTGCTAATCATATTGGTGGCCTGTCAGATTTCACACCCTGGCTCCAAGGCAGGGAAGGAGAGAGGGCATCCACACTGCACGTTGCACACACGCACACACTATGGGCAGGAAGCCAGGGCTGTTTTCTTTTGCTGGGAAGCTGGTGCTGAATTGACAGTCATTCACAGCCACTCGTCTGTTGCTACTACCAAGAGTTCTCTTCCCACAAACCCTTCTCGGTGATTGCTGCCCTCGTTTAAAGTACGTGGGCTCCTGCAGCGATTCCAAACCTCTGGTCCACAGACCACTTGCGGTCTGTGAAATATTAAAAATTATATAATATTAACATTAAGTATTGTTTTTAAAATAATATAAAATACTATAATAAGCTGTGTTTTAATAGCTGTTGAGATATAAATTAGATTTCCGTCTGCCGTGGGTTATGTACAAAAAAATTAAACGGTTTGTGTATGTTGTGGCCCGCAGAAGCCTTTGATGGCGATTTAGTAACGCAGATTTAATAGCGCATATAAAGAGCGATGTTGGAAACTGTTGTTTTACCACCACCACCACGGTGAAGGTCAAAATGCTTCTTTGACTTTTTTGATTCATACAGCTTGACTATGGAATTACATCGTCTAGTTTTCTGCGAGTTCTATTGTTGTTCATTAAAAAAAAACATTTGCCAATCTGCTCTGCCTTAAATGGTGCTCTTTGTTCCTGCCCACTGGTCTTTTTTGGGGCATTTGTTCTTGTATGCTAAGCAACCATTCTAAAAAGCACGTTTTTATGTGAATCCGACTGGTGTGTAGCATTATTCAATAAGTAGTGCTTCTTTTTTAGTTACATTTGTACCATATTTTAACTTTGGACACAGATTAATTTCAAAGTCACATTTATATGTTGTTCATATAATGTATCAACATATTTTAATGGTCCAGTGTTAGAGGCATGGGCTTGGCTGCGGAGAAACTCAACATGGCAATAGTTTGAGACTGACCTTCAATACGAGATGTTGACAACGCTTCTCAGAGAACAGAGGATACATTTACTATTCAATATTTTAAGAAATGGGAACATTATTTTCCATGCAAATTCTCCAACTAAAAATTTATTCTTTTACATTACATCCAGAGGGTTCGCTTGCACCCCTCACAGACGACGCCCTTATGAAGCAGGCCCGTACACTCCCGCCTTCTGTGGCCACGTGGAATTAATTAATCTTGACACACTGCCTGCCATTGCAGTCGGTTTGTCCGGTGCTCGCTGACCGCCCCACGTAACACCCGATTTTTTTGCTAAGCGACTAAACATCCGCCGAGTTGCTTGGCAGGGGCCTGGCCTGGAGTCTGCCAATAACGTGTCCCATGTTCATTAAAAGCATGGGTAGGCGATGTGTGCATTGGTGCCTCGCGTAAAGATGATGAGCGCATAAAGGCCACGCCTGCTCATGGTACGCATATGGTTCCTCTCGCGTGCAGAGGGGCCGTACGAGAGATGGGTCTCATGGTGGTCGTCGATGCCAGAAAAGTTCACCCACTGCCAGCCCTCTTCAAGGCCTTCACCGCCATGCAGGTGAGCTTGTAACCTCTTCGGGACCACGCAAATTTAAAACGAATCCATCTGATCGCTCAGAAGCCAAATTGTGTGGCATGCTGTGTTTTGCTTTTGCCACGCACAGAAGATTTCCCCCATTTTCTCTCCGCTGTTCTGGATTTATCCGTTGTGTCAATTGTGTTGGGATCGCACGCAATCGCGAGCTTTTCCAATTGGAATCACTCCCGAGGTACCAGTGTTGTGATTGTGTTGCTCAGCTGTGCAGTTCTTTGTGTGCGTGTGCACACGCACACTGTCCAAGTGTACATACACAAGCATAAAAGTTATTATATAGCCACCCTTGCTCATTTTGAAGAGCTGCTGTGGTAAAATAAAAGCACCCAAGGGAGCTGATGTAGACAAGATTGTTAATGCAGGCTGTTCGCTGTAAAATCGTATGGGTCAACACTTGGTGATGCCAGCAATTCTCTCCCATAAATACCGTTTCAATTGCCCTGCACGCCACTTTTTGTGAGCGCCTGAATATAGAAATGCTTGTGCAGGAAAAAAACAGAATTACACGCAGGCACGATGGCTCCTGAAACTTTGCAACCTGCAGAAGCTGATATTGTAATGTATCTCTTGAAGGCTTCCACCTGGTTTTATTAAGTTAGGTGCAGTAATTGATTTATAGAATAGACACACGGTTCACTGTGCGCAACAATAGACACAGGAGGTAGGTAAATGTGATTTTGCCGAGTACTAGAATGGAATGCCCTGTAGGTAATTGTAAACACCTGTGTGGCTTGGTTAAGGCTGAAGCTTGCGTGTATAGATGTAATTAGCAATTAACGAGCGCTAAGGATTTTGGCCGCTGGCTATGTGGGCTAGAATATTGGATCCTTTCAACAAAAGGTTTAGAAAAAAACATGTGCTTGATGATGTACAGGATTTTCTTGGACGTTTAGATGTTTATTGGTGGAAAATTATGTTATAGCAATATTCTCTACATGCCGCTACAAAATGTGATTTCTTGGTCATATTCATGTGAATATTGTCATATGTGTGATCCCAGCATAGATATCCCATGCAAATGATTGGAGATATGACCATATGGCAAACACAACATTTTATTTCAAAACCGCTCTCCTCTCCTAACAATTGCAATGCTCTTAATCACTCTTCTAAAGCACTACTCTGTAAGACATGTAGCCATCGCTTTCATAATATTCAATCATCCATAAATGTTTTGCCGTATTGCCCATAGTGGCTTTGTAACCTTTGTTGTAAATGATTGTTACATTTATTTTATTTTCAATAATCATTCTCTGTCATTCCCAAAACCGCAGTATAATTGTTATTTTAACACGTAATACTGCAATAACAAATGTGTAGAACTCGTTGTGAACTTTCCATTGAGTTAACTGACAAAAGTATCATGACCTGTATATGTTTAACTGCACAAGTCCAAACATTGCCTACTTTCAAATAACCACTCCACATATTTGAAAGCCAACTCACACATTGCCAAAGACTTTTTCAACCAAGAGCTAGTCGGCTGTTCTTCTGATGGCTATTCTGCAAATATGTTTCACTATATATAGGTATCAAAATTAAACCTTGAAAAACTGCAAACAGCCTCCCTTTGAATGGCTACAGAATCGAATAACAATTCATCGGGGTACAATATATTTTTTTGTTGGAAAAATCCTCACCTCCTGTTTACGGTAACGCAAGCATGCGAGTGTCCCAGGGATCGTAGGCCACGTGCAGTTCAAAGCGGAAAATATCGCATCCTGTTGATTGGATGCTGTCCACACACGTTCTTCCACTTGTTTTTGAGCCGCATTCTCCCCATTGAGCAGATTCCTGCGGCATTCTTTAAACGTCGCTGGCCATGCTGACCATTCTTCAGATGTTCTCTCCGCGGACAGACGAATCTTTGTTCACGGATCGCCGTTACAGGTGCCGAATCGTCTGAGACATGGCAGCTGTTCCCAAATTCGCACAGAATTGCATTTATTTGTTTGTTGTTTACATTTTTGCGGTGAGCTACATGGATATGTTGTCGCGATTCGTAAGTCGGAGGCGAAACGTCGTAAGGAGAGAAGGAAAACTCGACACGGCTATCCCAAAAGAACATCTTTGGGGAGCAGTTTTTATACATCGAGCCGTGAAAACCAACATCGGTACAGTAATTTGTTAGTTTCAAAAAATGTCACGACAGTGTACTCGATTAGTGAAAAATAGACCGGCCATTTTGCGATTGTCATCAAAATTTCTGAGGGTGACTCGCAAGGGTCAGGGCATGGAAAGAAAGCGTTTCTCCGCATTGCACTCCTATAAATAACCATCGATCCTCACAAAACAGTTTTATCACAGTAGATAGTCCACAACGATGAGCCAACACAGTTTCTTTCCCCAATTTGACATTCAACCCAAGTGTGTTTGTGTTGTTATTGGATTGTTACCACTTCAGCGAACTCGCATCACAATGGTAAACGTGAAACAATTACGTTTGTATCTCCCTTTGACCTGTCTGATGCATACACAGACGCATCTTTGCGTATATCTGTACCTTCCGCCAGCTGCATCCTTCCAGTATACGATCTGTATTTTTCATGCTGCGCTTAGTGGTTTTCAGCGGCTGCACTCGGTAAACCAGTGGTTAAATAAAGTACATCTATGATCTATTTGTGCATAGACTTCTCACAAGTGCTCAATTTAAGCAAGTTCAGCTCGATATAAAGTATATTGAAAGACTCATTTTCACATTCGATACCCCTGCCCTAGCTTGCTCTTCCTGTGTCTCTGCGCTGCAGATTGAGACAGTTGGCGGCAGCGTTTGCTGCCCGGCACATCTGTAAATCACTCGGAGAACATCGGGAAAACACACAGCACACCCTCAATGACCTGCAGATATGTAGCACGACACGTTTCGCCGTTCAGAGCGCCTGACGATGCTTCCAACGTGGGAGACGAAACGTCACGAAGGACAGAGAAGGAACACTCGACACAGCCATGCAGATAGAACAACTGCGGAGAGAAACTCTTATTTAGAGAAAGCCACTGCCCGTCAAGAGCACGATTTCAGGCAACGATACTTTTACGAGCGACATAGTTGTCTGCACGTTAATTATAATAATACAGTCACTTAAGTGTTGCCATCGTTGGATTACATCCCTTTTGCATCGCTACTACCATCTGTTTCAACAACAGACTCGTTTTGTCCTTGGCTCAATATCTGTGCTTATACTTAACGTGTTTTTTTTCTTGCGGGGTCATTCGAGCTGGCTGGCTGGCTGGAATGCTGAGCTCCCAGCCTCTGAGTGCAAACGCTAAGGCTGTAGGATTTAAATCTTTTATGAAATTGCTGTAACTGCTGACCTCGCCAATCCGGTCAGAGGCGTGCGAAGTCTGATGACCCACATGGGGTTGGTTCCTGTCTCTAGTCTCGGCTTCCACCGTGTGAGAATTTTACGGGTGCAGACATGTGAAGGCCATCGTTGGGCTTGCAAAATCCTCACTGTACGCATGCAGTAAAAAAAATATAACGTTACACAAATTATAAGCCTGCGTATTCATGTACATAGAGCGTACGTGTAGTGAGTTTTTTTTCTGCTGGTAGTTTATATCACTATATTGATTTTGACAGAAAATGGCCCTTTTTTTATTACAAAAAAACACCCACGCAGTGTTATGCAGTCTTGTGATTAAGCATGCTCACTTAGGTGTTTCATTTTTTATATATATATATATAAGGCTATCAATTACGTAGTTTTCTCTCGGTATTTGCATTTTTGAGAAATATTTTGTTAGTTTTTGTGTTAAAGCCCCCTGAGAGGTGCTATCTCAAGCTCCTTTTTAGTTGAGCCTTTTTTAACAGCAGACATTTCGTGGCTGCACCTTTACCTTTTACCACCGCATTTAACATTACAACTGTAAAATAACAATCCAGACATCTACAATGGAAGATCACTCGATCTGATTGCAACAATTGAATACAACCCATGATGTCCACAAAACTCTCCACACAACTAATCCCATGTCTGAGCTGCAACCGTCGATCGATGCTGCGGTCAGTTGAACTTCGAGTTAGAGTGCCGGTGATGGTTGGATGGTGCGACAGCCAGTGCACGATTGGTCGTGGAAGAGGTACAATGGGGTAGAGTGCTGCTGATGGAGTTAGCGTGGCCACGAAGTTTATTTCGTCAAGTTTAATGGGGGAACGTCTGCTCATTGCCCACGCAACGGTATTTGTAGATCAAACAACTGTGGATTTACATTGAGTAATAAGTTTGGGTTGGGGGGGTTTCCTCAACTTTACAGGAGACGGTCATTAACGGCCTTCACTCGGTGCTGATCCTGGTGGATCGGGAGCCCTCCTTCAAGTTGGAAAAGTCTTCGATCGTCCAGGTAAAGCGACAGCAATTCAGAGACTCCTGTTCACCTCGGCATACGCACGGCGACCGAGCTGGGCTCTCTCGCCTACGAGTTCGCACTCATCGCACGCGAGTCGTGGAAGTTGTGCGCATTGTAAATTATGTTTATTGTATTTATTATACGCCGATCCAATTATTATAAGCGATCCCTGCTTATCGGTCGTATCACCTTCATTTTGAATGACAGCCCTAAAGAGCCATCCATAGCACAATAATTCATTTTATAAGTTATTCGTGCATGCAATAACAGTTTTTCTTGTGTAAAACATACGTTTATACAAGATGTGAGTCAGACATATCTTTTGGTAATCAACTTTTGTAGGAGAAGATGTGATTGCCTTTATGTTTACTATTCTGCTGAATATTTTAAATGTAAATTATGTAAATATCATATTTGCAGTATTTTGAGATGAAGCCATAGATTAAATTTATTACAATTGTTGGCTGATCACATGAAAGCCCCTATGATGTACTTGCGTCACATCCTGGGTATTTCAGCACCTAGTGCTCTCTGTCGGCTGAGATAGGCTCCGGCCACCCACGACTCTGTGCCGTATTAAGCGGACATTGATAATGAATGAATGAATGAAAGCCAATTATATACATTAATATTGGATAGAATTGAGTAAAAGGTTGCATCAAATTGGAAGTGAAAGGAGGAGACGTTGTTAGAGGTAGGAGGCTGATCAAAACTTGGACAAAGATGGTGAAAGACAACCTTAAGAATATGGGTTTGAGGGAGAGGATGCAAAGGACAGAAAAGAGTGAAAAAGAATTTTCTGTGGTAATGGCATACCCCTCTGAAAATTGAGGAAAAGTGCCTCAATGATGATGAGAGACCTTCAAATTGATTGCTCTAACCTTTCACTTGATTTGCCTGAACGTTCATCGTGCCTTGATTTGTAAACGCTTTTGACCACCCATACTTTTTTGCTTGAATTTTACAAACCTCACGAACAAGTAGAAAAGGTTTTTACCATTTCCGGCAATAAAAAGGTTTTCTACTTGTACATATGTGTCGAGTGGAGGGCAAGCGGACAATAATATTTAACCGCTGGCATGTTGTAGCCACAGTGATCTGTAACGCTTAAACATTAAATCTTGCTCTTTGCTCACCACAAATCGGTGACTCAGCGCATCCAAGAGCAATGTGAGTGGCATGATGGCAATGTGAGTAGCACTGCTTCCTCACAACAAGAATGCATAGGTTCGATTCCCACCTCGGCTACCTCTCTGTGTGGCGTTTGCACGTTCTGCCCGTTTCCGTACAAGTTTTCGCAAGGTATTCCAGTTTCCTCTCACAGTCCAAAGACATGCTGCCTAGGTTAATTGTCCTGACTAAATTGCCCCTGGTGCCCTGAGATGTTGTAATTTGCTAACCCCTACCCACTGGATTACTGTTAAATAAAGCTACATCGTGGAACGGTTCCTTCCAGCTTAAATACAAACTGACTGAAATGTGGCCATGACTGTGCATTAAATTGCAAAGGTGGCTGATGGGCAACCGCATTATGGGTATCTAGCGATATTCAGGAGAATGCCTCAGACCGGCAGCTCGTAAGAGTGACTATTTGACGATCCTGGTGTCTAACGCTTTTAAAATCCCAAACTCAAAAAGAGTCACCGGTACCTCGGCTCACGAGGGCACAACTGTGGAGAGCCACACCCCACCGTTGATGGTGTATGAGGCCCAAATGTGGGTACGCCATCTTAAAACATCCCTGCCACGTTCATAGTCGTTGCAGCACTACTTTCTAAGAGTTGTTATCGGTGGCGTGATGAACATTAATTGCACAAACAAGTTTGGTCAAGATAGATAGAGACATGGCCAGAGAGGGTCAAGCCTACTTGGCTCATTCATCAAAATGAAACTCAAGGTTCGGTATATTTTTATGTGGTCGCACATGTGCGTGAGGGCAGCTGTGTCTAGGTAAGGACTGCTGAGCCAAGCACGCCCAATCACTGCCAGTGGCCTGGTTAGTACAAGCTGTCTGCCGCAACTCGCCGTGCCGGCGCACATAATTGCGTGCCTGTTTCCAGCTGCGCCTTCCGCTATTGGGATGACCTCCCCGACCCGGTCTCCGTAGACGTCTGAGTCGAGGGTCTCTGACGCCGATCCACGCCCTTGCTCGTCCATCCCCGAGGGCCTCACTCACCGCTGAGTTTGGCCGCGTTTCCAATGAGATGCCGTCGAGCGTGCGTTGCCAGCACAATAGGCCCAACGAGCTGATGTAGGTTGTCGTGGCTCGATGCATGAGGATTGCTTCTCAAATCTTCTCTTTCTGGATAGCCGCGTTGAGAATGAAAAGGAGGTGCACTCGACACGGCTGTCCCGAAAGGGCAGATTTTGAAAGCAATTGTCAGGCATATTAAGGTCAAACATTCCAACGTACTCTCAATTCAGTCAAAGTAATCTGGCGTTAAAATCATAATCCTGTACTATAATGATGCACAGATACATATATATACATAATCATTATTAGTACATTTAGAGGCTCGCAGGGGGGATGAAATCTATCTCAGCAGACACGGTACAAGACAGCGCTATAGCCGTGATAGGACGTAAGTCTATCATTGGGCAATTGGGCACCGGAGACTATGTTAATAAATTGGCCAAAAGAGCTTGACAGCAGTGTGTCTTTGAACTGTACAAGAAACCTGGGGTATCTGGGAAAAACCCACACGGACAGGGAGAACATCCAAATTGCACACACAAAAAGACACTCGAGCTCAGAATAAAACCCAGGACCTTGCCGTAAGGCATTAATGCTCCTCACTGTGCTACTGTGCCGCTTGGAATGTACAGGTATTGTGTCAATCGGGGCAGGTCTACTTTACGTACATCAGTGAATGGAAGCCCTGAGTCTGCAGGGCTATCTCCATCCTCTTGCAGCCGAGGCTTAACATCTTCTCTGCACTGACTCTTCAGATGTTTTATTTAAAACAGAAATGCTCTTGTCTCCCATCCCGCACTCTCCTCTCTCTGTTTCCCCTTCAGTTTGGGAGTGAAAAATCCTCCATCGTTCCCCACGGTCTCATAATGTGCGTTACTCACTTCATGCACACACGGTCTTGGGATTCAGATTGCATTGCATTGTCTCAGTTAATGGACTTGGACCAGATTGCATTTGAGACCCATGCTTACCCCAGATGGTGCGCTCGCCAGAAGCGAGAACTTAAAGGTGCTGGAGCAGATCATCGCACAATTCTATTGAAATGAATAGCAAGAAGAGTGACTTGGTGATAGTTTGTTGACTTTGATGCACTTTCCTCTCTCACCATACTTGCGTATTCCGTGAAGGAGGTCGGCGTCAGAAAAGGCATCTGGCCGTAAACTCCTGTTCCAATACCCACCCCCATTAGGGGAGCAACTGGATGACCTGGATCCCACTAACAACGGCACTGCATCTTCCCAATGCTCGCCGTGTGTCCGCGTGGGTCCCCACCGTGTTAACGGCTCCTTTCCTCCCACCTTTGCAGTACGACATCGTGACGTCGCTCAAAGCGTTGTACAAACACATCGACCCGGCGCAGCTTCCGCACGAGTTTGAGGGCTCCCACCCCTATTGCCACGAGGACTGGCTCGCATTCCGCATGGTGAGCCTTGCAGTCACTGTTTTCCAACTCTAGGCTTTCTCCGGAGCTGTTATTTCGCGATAGCCGTTCATTCTCTTTACTTCACAACGTTTTGCCTCCCACATTGGAGGCATCGTCAGGCATTCTCTAAGCTTTTACGACTCGATGTCTGATGAGAATTGAAGAGAAGTGGAAAGCTCATCCGTGTGCCTCTAGTGTGAATAAACAGGCCATCAAAGGGAATTCAGAAGTAACCCTGTGACAGCTGACACGTGGGTAGTCCAAGTACTCACTGTAAAATCCCAAATGTTTTCCACTACAAGTCCTCAATAATAATACCATCATATTGGTCCCTGACGTGCCACCGAGTGCTTTGCTCATCGTTAAAAAATCCATAATCACAACTGGGCAATGCATGCTGGTGGCAGGGATTCATAGTATTGTAATTGAAGACATCGTTAATGTACTTATGTAGTTGACGCCACCCAATATCTGGGAAGCTCATGTCAGTTACCAAATTGGATGGATAGCGGTATACACATACTGATGTGGGCTTTCACAGCTCCATGTATGATCATTGCTTTCTAAAGCGCTCACCACAGTTATCCCGAAAGAACAGTTTTGGAAAGCAATTCGCAGTGTAGAGTAATATTAAACGTTATCATCATGCATGCTACGGTATATATTAGAAAAATTGACTCTACACACATATTTACATGGATTACCAAGGTAGGAATTGAAGTAACTCGTAGAGGTCAGCGACCAAGTTTAAGAGCCAAAGCCAGATGGTGGGGTGACGACAGAGCAAACCGTAGAAGTTAGGTGTCAACTGGAAGAGTTTTAGGACCTGGCAGAAGGAATGGGCTGGATGACATCAACAGCAGTGGCAACCTCCCGACTTTGCCATCGACTCGACTCGCTACTGCAACGTATTCCACGTACAGTACTCCAGTTATCCACTGTTAACCACAAATAATGACCCCAATAAAAATAGGCGGTGAGTCATTACATTGTTGTTGACCGGTGGTGATACGGACATTCCTTAAGTACCCCCCCCACTCCTTTTCTCTTTTTCCCAAGTGGGAGGTGTCCTTAATTCATCCCTTGAAATTCTGCCAAAGAAAACCCGAACAAAAAAACTGTTTTAGTTTTCCCAAAACGACTTTGCTATGCTCGCACGAGGCCCCCTTTGTTTGCCGTTTGTTTGTAGAAGCTGGAGCCCTTCCTGTCTGCATGCCGGGGAGCCGGCGTGTTTTTGCGGAGCTCCATCCAGACGCTGACTGACAGCTCCCCTCCTAAAACGGCGCAGGTAACACAGAAGGACATACCCCCCTCCCTTCCGCACAAACCGGTTCCGTTCCGCCGCTCTGTTCTGTTTTTTTTTTGCCAGGGAGTTCATTGTCGTTGCCACGATTAAGTCCGACGTAATCCTTCACCCTTAGATAGGACCGCGATGCATAGCTTTAAATAGAGCTTTAAGTGAAAGCTATTTATATCGGGGAAAAAGGGTAGAAATGTTGTGTATGTGAAAGTGGTCAAAATAGTTATTGTGTTGTCATGCATTGTCAAAGTCAAGTTTCAAAGTCTCCTGGCTCAAAGCGACAATTGGTTTGGCGATCATTGCCATTGGTGAGGCCCTGAGCCATTTGTGTGATTTCCAAACGTCCACAAAACTGTAGACGTAAGCGGTAATTGCCACAGGATGATCGCTGGTGACTCAGCAGGAAGTGAGGTTCACATTTTATAAACCACGAGCGCATGATGGGGCAGAAAGTTGACCACCGATTTGATATTACGGCACCACCACACGGCCCGGTTTATACAACATAACAGCACCAAACAAATGAACTCGGTCTCTCTCCTCATTGAATAACAGAGGTGAGAGTTATCCAGTACGGACTAGTATGGCGTATTGGTAATAAAGTGACCAAAGCATTAAGTATAGTACAGGTAGGAAGGAGGGTTGAGATACGACCGTACCAGTAAAACATATTAGTTACCTTCATCCTGGATCGAGGCACGTCAAAAAATTGGCCAATAACATTATAATACATGTGCACAGTGCCTGGCACTCAGAGCACATGACACGACTCCCCCCCTCCCCCAACGGCAGTTTCCTCGTGCCTCTGGGTCATTCTTTCTTCAAATGAATACCTTAGACATTGAGCGAATACTGTATCACGCCTTACAAACTGTAATTTAATTTTGAAGCTACGCCCGCAGCGTCCCTTCCGGGTAACGATGCAACTCCCGCTCGATCACCGACCGAGCAGGTGGTTGACTGAGCGGGTGGTTGACCAAGTGAGTGTTGATCTAGCCCGTGGTTGATCGAGCGGATGGTTGACCGAGCGGGTGGTTGAGAGAGCGGGTGGTTGACCAAACGGATGGTTGACAGTGCGGGTGGTTGACTGAGCAAGTGGTTGACCGAGCGAATGATTGACAGAGCAGGTGGTTAACCGAGCGGGTGGTTGACCGTGCTGGTGGTTTATCTAGCCCATGCTTGACCGAGTGGGTGGTTGACCGAGCGGGTGGTTGACCGAGCGGTGGTTGACAGAACGGGTGGTTGACCGAGCGGGCGGTTGACCGACCCCGTGGTTGACCGAGCAGGTGGTTGACAAGAGCAGGTGGTTGACAGCGGGTTGTTGACCGAGCGCGTGGTTGATCTTGCCCGTGTTTGACCGAGTGGGTGGTTGACCGAGCGGGTGGTTGACCGAGCAGGTGGTTGATCTAGCACGTGGTTGACCAAGTGGGTGGTTGACAGCGGGTGGTTGACCGAGCGGATGGTTGACCGAGCGGGTGGTTGACACCGCCCGTGGTTGAACGAGTGGGTGATTGACCCTGCCCGTGATTGACTGAGCGCGTGATTGACCCCGTCCGTGGGTGACCCGGTAAGTGTTTGACGGTCGGTGGTCGCCGCTCGCTTTGCTCCCGTGGTAGGAGGTGCGCGAGCTCTCGGAGCGCCACCGGAAGATGATGGCGCGGGTGCTGGAGGACTCGCGCCTCGTGGTGCTGCAGAGGGAGGGCGGCGCTGCGCTGGCACGGCTCAAACGCGAGGACACCGCTGTCACCGCCTCCCCCGACTACCGGTGACGCCTGCACCCACCGACCGACCGGCCGGCTAGCTGCTCAGTCAGTCATCATGCCTGCCAGCCAGCAAGTTGCGCAGCCAGCGAGCCAGTGAGATGGCCTGCCAATGAGCCTGGTGATTGGCCAGCTACTTAGCTTGGCTGATAGCCAGCCAGACAGCTGACCAGCCAGACCATAAGGCAGTCAGGCAGCCTGCCAGACAGTCGGCTAAGTGACTGACCAAGCCAGCTGAGCGACAAGGTATTTTCGGCTGGGCTCTTAGCCAGCCGGCAAGGAAATGCACACACTTTCCTCAGCGAACACAGACAGCAATTGAAACGTGAGCTAATATATACGACTGTCATCAACCGTGATTAATCCACTGCTGGATGAAGGCCTTCCAAAACCATAGCCACCTCTTACGATGCAGTAATCCACACAGCACCTGACAGGAGCTATTCTCAATTGCTCCATTTCCTCGGTGGACGTCTACAGATGCATTGCATTCAGTATGTATACATTATTATTATCTCTGCAGCTCTGTGCAGCGCGTTGTGATCCTCGGGTGAAAAGCGCTCTAGAAATGCAATTATTACAAATTGTGAAGACAACCATTCCCATGTATCCTATTATCCTGTTAGGATATTTGCAGTATGCATGTTTTTGTGGTGAGTATGTGGTGTGGCTGCTGCCATGCCACGTGAGCCAACGTGGGGAGTGGTGGCTTAGCGGTTAGCGTGCTTGCCTACAAACCTGGCGAGTTCCATTCCCCCTCACGGCCAATACCTATGACGATTTTTCTTAACCGTCATGGGTCTCCCCTAGGTCGACTCAGCCTCAAATTTAAACCCAGTGCAGTGTATGAGCACTTCCATTAGGGAGACAATGCAGCCGGGCCTGGTAGTGGTCACCCACCTCCTCGTGTGCCATGTCGACCATCATAGGTGCTCGCTGCTAACAGCGCTTGACCCTACAGTCTGTTAAGATTATACACAGGATCGTTCCATTCATGGAAGTTGTTGCTCGAGTACCAGATACTCATTTAAGGCTGAGCTCACCCAGGTGAAGCCTGACCTCAGTACAGTCGCTATGGGACTGCTGTTGCATTTCTCTAGGAACCGATTGTGAGCCTTCCACACAGTGTGAGAGCAGCCACACTCCCACTATCACGCACACGAAAAACAGACGAAGATTCCCCGTGTAGGCTTTATCACACAGTGGGACAAGTGCCTGATATAGAGAGCACGTATTGAGGCAGGCACAGCTCACAAGCGGGTGATATGCCTGCCGTTACCTACACCCGGACACTTTGTCCTTCCTCGCGCTGGTAATTACAAAACCCACCAGGTACTCATTTAAAGCACGCACGCACACAAAACAAAGACAAAGGGTCCCCGGTGTAGCCTTCAACAGACTTTAAGGACAGGTGCTGTCAGCGAGCACATAATTCTGTGTCGTCATCAATGGCACATCTGGCAGCCTTTGTCTATCCACCGCTACTGTTTACGTGCTGCACCAGGTACAACTTTAAGACTACATTGACCTGGGGTGGTGGGGGGAGTCCCAGGACAAGTTCACATGTAATCACCGCTGGAATCAAACTCGGATCACCGGTTCCGTAGCGCAGTGCGCTAACCGTCGTGCCTGCGCTCGTCAAAACGGAGCGATGCACGTATTAACGCACGCGGTTGATTGTAGTTCCACGGCTAATAATCAAAGATGACCTACTTTCACCATTACAGCTTACAGCCAGCCTTTGAGAAGGGGGGCAGGGGAGTACCAGTCATCTGTAAGCGTTACCCACCCCAAATGCATTCCACTTTTGTTCCACCAGTCTGTTGAAGGCTGTTGTCACAGCTCACTCATGCCATCTGCGGGGGAATGTTTGTCATCCCAAGTTCCAGCATTCTGTTCATAAACTATACGTAAGAGCAGTTATAAGACGAACTGTTGACATTTATTGCAGATGCAGGATTCATATATTTTTTTTTGGGGGGGGTAATATCTTCACTTCCCCCCTTCAAACTTGTACCCTACTCTGGGACTGGGACTTCCTGCTCAGAGGAAATGCTCTGTCGAGCGCTTTTATTTATTGTTTCAGTTATATGTACCGCGCACGGTCCTTAAGGCTACTGGTGTGTATGGCCGCACAGCTGTGAACTGTATCCGGACAACTACACAAGCTGTGTTTAGATATCTTTGTGGGATGATAGCCACTGTAAGGAGTGCGTGCCTTGTGGGAGATGTTGTTTGTTTTGTTGAAACGTTTTCACGCGGAATGGGCCCATCAATCTACTCGATTACTGTACATTTATGCTATTGAGTGCCTACGTGTATTAAACAAATCATCACAGCTGTTTTCCTTACTCTAAATGATAAACGCATAATGGTCTCTGTCACTGTGCACACTGGTAATTTGACCACACTTCACAATGGTCATTGTGGGCTAGTGCAGCAGAGAGGACTCGAGGCTGGTTCAGGAATCACCGACGTCAGCTGTAACTGCAATTATTTACGTTCAAAATTTTATTTAATACCAATAAAGGTCTAAGAGAAAAAATGATAATCACGTGGGTATGAGATCGTGAATTGCTTTATAACATAATTGAAACTCTTCAGAAAAGCAAACGCTTATGTAAAGGATGATGGCCAATGGTCAAGAATATTTGACAGCACAGGAATGAATTCCATCTGAGAGGATGTCTAATGAGGAGATTGAGCGATTATTTAGCTCATCTGCATGTGATACGTGGATTACACCAGAGGGAGGCCTTCGTCCACCTGTGAATTTTTTTGTGGATAATAGTGACCGATCACAGTATGTGCTAGCTGAGCGTAGGGCCTGAATCCCTGCCAGTGCCTGCTTGCTGGAAGCCTCGTGTTGTTAACCCGTGGCAACTGTGCGGCCTTCTCACGGCAGGGATGCTATGGCTGCAGTGACGGTGCTGTACAGTGAAGTGGAGGAGCTGGTGCACGGCCTCGTGATGCTGTCAAACCAGAGCCTGCATCGCCTAGGTTTCCTGGCTGACTTCCTGGCCCTTCGCGAGGAGATTCAAGAGGTGAAGAGCCGCATCCTAATCTGAATGATACTGTTGACACTTTGCCTGTGAACATATCAGCCTCTGCCGACTGCAGGGAGCTGTTAGATATATTGCTGAAATATACGAGAATTGCTCTCAAGAGTGGCTCTTTCAGGATAGCCATGTGAAGCTTTCCTCCTCTATCCATCATCTCACTGTTATCATGCCTGGATGATGGCCCACTGCCGACTTGCACCTGCTCAGGAACACTTATTCTTTCCTTCGTTTGTTTAACAATTATTTTTATTGCTTATTTTATGTCCTTCTCTGATTTATATACATTATTTGACTTTCAATTAAATTGCGCTGATCTTGGTGTTGTTGTTGACATGCCGTTCTCGCCACAGCTCTGTGCGGCACTTTGTGACCCTTGGGTGAAAAGTGCTCTAGAAGTGCAATTATTATTATTATATACATTGCGGAATCTGGATGTCATTCGCCATTATTTCAATGGTCCTATTGGCTGGTCATATCACCGTGACAACTCTGCAGAAGATGTCGCCATTCAGCCGTGGGCTGTTCTCTCTGCTCGAAGCTCATCGCATCATCGCTGTCTAGCGTTCAACACAGGTCTGGCCTAAGCGGCCACAGACCGCAGTAAAGGCTGGTCATGCTGATGATAATGCCTCCAGCATGGGAGGTGAAATGTCACGAATGAGTGCTGAGGAACGCTCGACACGGTTATATTTATAGCCATGAAAACATAGGTTTCTTAAGAATACAGATCTGAGACCTACGGTTTATATACACTATATAAACGTAATAAATTATTGCAATAATTACTATTATAATGCCTTCCAGTAGGCTCACCACCCGCAGGAAGGTCCGTGAGGGGCCGGTG
>JAZEWT010000011.1:23262353-23281479 GCA_036362905.1 Mordacia mordax
GACAAATAGTTCTCTCCACAGCTGTGTGCAGTGCTTTGTAACCCCTAGGTGAAAAGCGGTCTAGAATTGCAAATATAATCATTAGTATATCAGTTCACAGAAATAGGCAATTTTCACAATACATGTCGCAGTTCATGCGCATATGTCGAACGTTACAGCATTGAAAACCGTTTTGTTTTTTTCCGTTTCCAGTACCAAGACACGCGACAGCTGCTCGAAAAAAAGATGGAGACTCTGCGGAAAATGAAGAAGGCCTCGGAGTCCTCCAAGAAGACCACACACTCGGACACGCAGAAAACTGTGGCCAAAGTGCTCGGGTTGGACAAGGGTCAACCAGAAAGGCAGAAGGTTCCAGATATCGGAGCTCCTAAGCCAGTCGCCAACTGTCAGGACAAAGCAGAGCAGGTGCTCCCACCCAAGGAGCCCCATGCGTCGCTGGCCATGTGCTTGGAGGAGCAAGTGTTCCCCACGCGAAGCGGCCAGGAGCAAGGCGAGCAGGGCGTGCTGCCCCCGCTGCAGGCGTCCACGCCGCTGCTGGGCCGGCCCAGCCGCATGCAGTCCTACTTGCAGGACTGCCGCGCGAGGTCCCACTCCGCGGCATCGGTGGCGTCATCATCGTGCACCGGTGCTGAGCCCACCAGGCAGAAGCGCAGCCCCCACCAGAGCTCATCCATCCCGGCCACCTCCGCTTCGTGCTACACTGAGTCTCTGCGGCAGGCGGCCGCCTCTCAGTTCAAGCACCACATCTCCGAGTTCCACCGCCGGGGATCCTCGTCCTCCTCGTGCTCTTCATCGTTCTCTTCCCACAAGTCCAAACCGGCCGGCTCGATATCGTCCTCGAAATTGTACCACGGCGAGGCTGCCGAACGGCTCTCCTCCGCCTCCTCCTCCGCTTTCGACTCCTCTCCGTTCTCCCCGCTGTCCTCGCTTTCCTCCCCACTCTCCCCGCTCTCCTCCCCGCTATCTGTACCGCAGCAGCACGGCCACACGAAGCTGTGCCACACCTCATCGGCTTCGTCGTGCCGCTCCGAGCCGGCACGCTCCCCTCAGCTGTGGCCGCGGCCAGCCCCCCGCCCGTCACCCCAGAAGACGGCGGCGGCGGCCGGCAGCACCTGCAGCGGGCACTGCGCCACAGCAGCAGCCCCCCGTGAGCGCCGGGAGTCGAGCGCGTCGCTCGGCTTGCCGCCACCCGAGCACGCGGCGAGGATGGCGGCATCACCCATCTTCCACCAGCGGTCTGGCAGCGAGCCCGCCCGGCGCTCAGGCAACACCGGCGTCTACATCAAGGGCCTGGAGGTTTGCAGCGACGTAGCGGCGGCCGAGGATCGCGGGGTGGCACTGGAACTGCCACACGCCGCCCTCGCCAAGGTCCGCAGCCTCCCCGATGGGCCCACGTTCTACGGATCGGCGGCCAACGTCCGACTGAGGAGCAGGTTGGCGGATGCTTTGCGGACAGCGGCACACTTGCTTCGTGCTCACACGCTTGCTTGGCCAGGATTTGGAAACCTGTGTTGGCCAGCATGGTGAAGTATGGTCAAACGAATCTCCTGACCCATGCGTGTGGGATTTCCTTCATCTGGCAGTCAATTGACAAGTGGCGTAGGATTTTTGTTGTTGTTAAAATAACGCGTTGCATTTTCATTGGTGAAAAAAGAGAAAAGGTTTTACCTTTTTCTGTAATAATAGACTAGGTGTTAAGATGTTCAAACACTAAATAGATACCTTGTGCAAGGTACCAAACTTGCAAGAACCACACATGCTCGTAGTAAAACATGCAAACAATATACCTTCATTTTTAGACCGTATTTTTTCTCAAGCTGGACGCAACCGTTAAACTATATTTATTTTGTAATTGTCGTCTATTGGGGAGGGGTAGAGAATGCATTGATGGAAGTATGCATTGTCATTTGGCCCACACCAGATTTCATTGCATTGTCTATTTACGAACAATGCGTAGTCACTTGATTTGTATCATATTGAAATGTGGCTCAAGTTAGCAGTCATGCTTATGGCACGATTAAGATGTGCAGAGGGCATTATTTGACACGTGGGGAGGCTTTGATCCACCCCACAATAAGAGTCACGAGCAGCAGGCCTCGGAGCTGCAGCCAGACATTCTGTTCTATGAAAGGGACTTGTGCTACCCCGAAAATACAGACCTCTACAAAGAAGGCTTAAGAGAAATGTGATTATATATTGGCGAATTTGTGCGCCTGTGCGTTAAATCGTTAACACAGCCCTAACTGTGACCAATTGTGGCATTTTTTTTGGGCTTTTCGCCATGGATAAAAAAAAGAACCAGCCACCTTCTATCATGAGAGTGTTGTCCCTCAGGGGAGATTAGCCAGACTTTGCTCACACTTTGGGGTTCAAACCTGGATAGAATGAGATGTCATTGGCAACATAATCGGCAGCTGCTTGACATTTGTGTGATCAGATATATGGGAGCCTCCCGACGATTATGTCGGAGGAGTAGGGGACTTGCGATCGACGAGGATTGGCGAACACAGAAGAGGCACAATTCAAAACAAATCTAAACTATATGTGAATTGACAAACAATTTCTAAATAGACATTAAAAACAAGACGTAAGATATCGAAATATTTTTTGAAGCACTTATGCGCTTGCTAACTCTGATGGAATGACTCGAGAAATCAAAACATCTACCATTGCCTGGCTATTTCTGCACTATTCCAAATACTGTCAATGATGTTACATTTAATATCACCACCATGAGACGAGCGTTGATTGTGTACAGTACCACTGTAGAGCTTTGCTCATAGGGCACTTTATAAGTATTCTCATTTACTATTGTTATTATTTAACGAGGGGAACTTGACGAGATGCATGTGACCTCATGTTACGTCGGTAAAACCTAACAGTCACACAGGAAGTGTGATGACATCATCGCGCACCTGCCGTGCCTTGGCACAACTGCCGATAGCAACAGCAGCACCGCGCGCACTGCTCGTCATATGCCGCCTCTCGTTGTGCGCTAACGCCGGTGCGTGCGTTGTCCCACTGGCTCCTCTCGACAGCGGGAAGCTGGGCCACGTGGTCGCCGAGATGGTGTCGACGGAGCGCGAGTACGTGCGCTCGCTCGCCTACGTGGAGGAGAGCTACTTCCCTGAGCTGGAGCGGCCTGACACGCCGCCGGACCTCCGCGGCCAGCGCTCTGTCATCTTCGGCAACCTAGAGAAACTGCACGACTTCCATGCGCGCTACTTTCTCCGCGAGCTCGAGCAATGCTTCAGCCACCCACTGCGCGTCAGCCACTGCTTCCTGCGCTACGTGAGTGCCGCGCGCCCCTCGCGCAACCCCCGGCGGTTCTGCGGTTGACATTTGGATTTTCCGGGCTTCCCGAGGTGGTTCCCCTTCTCAAGCAAGTGCGGGGGAGTTGTGAGCACGTCCTGACGGAGTAGTGCTATAAGAATACCGTGACATCTCTATTTACCGGACTAATAGGGTGCAAAGGATGTCCAGGCATCCGTTATATCCGGATGTTCATGACGATCTTATATATAGAGTAACAACTTATATATTATAAACATAATTAAACAGAGTGCTATGGGTATCTAACATGAGCAATAAAAACACTGAAATAAAAAATATTGCTTCCATTATTTCCAGTTCAGACTACTGTCTTGGATGTAGCAAACAGTTCCCGTAGCTTCCGAAGTCCATTGAATGAGGCTTCACTGCAATTAATAATAATGTACAGTATACAAAGTACCTTTCATCTAAAGGTGAGAATACATGTTAAAAACACATGCTCTGGCTTTGCCTGGTTTATAAGAACTTTCATTTATAAAGATCAGCCAAAACCAGAGCATGTGATTTTAACGTGTATAGTCACCTTTAAGTAAAAGGTACTTTAAATATTGTAAACATCGAAGTGTGGTGGATTTATTGCATTTTTTTTATCCCTTAATAATAAAAATACAATATTATTTTGCAGTGCACTATAGATTCACTGCATCTCAAAGAGTTTTTTTAGCTAGGTACTGTACAATATTCAGATGTTTGGGTCAATTCGGTTTTGAAAAGTGTTCTATGCGTGGGAGGAAACTGGTGTATATGCAGGAATGCCACATTTATCAAAGTTAACTGATAATCAACGATCCCCACAGACACATTCGTTCATTAACTTACTTTCTGTATAGGCCACCTCACAGCCTAGCAGAGTTTTGTGAATTTCACAAAGTCTCTGCTATACTTTAGTTACCCTTAGAAGTGTTGGATTACTAGCGTCTGTCACTGTGCACTTCAGTCGGTGGTAACAACCGTTTTATGTTCGTACAGACACAAGCTGAAAAAAATCTCAAATGATGCAAAATCAACATTATTTGTTTCAGTTCAGCAGTGGAAGGCTGAATAACGTTGCTCATAAATCAAAATACACAACTCTACGTGCAGGCATTCCATAACTCCTCACTACTCTTCAGCGTTGGCATTTCGAATGAATAATCCCCATTATGCGGGGCTTGCGTAAATAAACACGCATTGTGCCCCTGTTTTTCAGAACCCAGTGACAGACGACGTCACTAATGTGGGAACCAACTCCGCATTGCTGGGAGTACTGCCCTTAAACTTAAACGTTCCTCGTTCCAGTTTTAAAGCCACCCCGTACAAAGTCGTGTTTATTATAAAAAAATGCTGCAACAGTTACTCTCGTCGAAAGTTACTGGCGCGTGATGATATATTGCTATGTCACGTAGCCTGGTGGTAGCCGGCTGTGCACGTTGCCTGTAGTTCAGCAGTGTGGAGGCGAGAGTAGGTGGAGCACACGTTTTGAATCTCCCATGCATTACCCGCAAGGTGCTATACCCTGGCTCGCCAGCAGAATGCAGTACAGCAACGTGTGAGCTAATGTTTTCTGTCCCCTTCTGTATGGGTTAGGGTCATTAATGGCCCCTTGCACACGTGGGTGTTCGCTGGGAGCTCCAGTTTCCTCACAGGTAATTTATATCGACAATAATTGGCTGGAAACGTCTTCATGTATAGAGCACTGCAAAGCATTTGTTTGCACTGGCTCAGCACCTGGAATCCTTCCAGCCAGTCTTTGGTTTCTCAGAGACGATGAGATCTAATTTGCATGAATGATGCCAGTGTATAAATGTAATCATGAGTTGTTGTTTTTTAGACAAACAACACGTGATATCTCATGCGGCCTAAATTGTTACATTTCTATTGTGCTTTCTGCATTATTTTGTGTCGGTGTAGAGTCTGCGTGTCGTATAGCATTATATTTAATTATGACATATGCATTGATGTATATTTTTACCGTTCGATGCATCATTATTACTCACGAATTCTGCTCTTTCGGGATAGACATTTCGAGTGCTCCTTCACTCTCCTTCTCAACGTGTCAACTCCCACTTTGGAGACAGCCTCAGAGGATGAGACTCTGAATGCCAGAGGATGCCTCCACTACGGGAGGTAAAACGTCTTGAAGGAGAAAGGAAGAAGGCTCGACACGGCTATCCCAAAAGAACACTGTTGATAATAACAATGAATCTCATCTTTCGTTCAGGAGAAGCAGTTTGAGATGTACGCTTTGTACAGCAAGAACAAGCCACAGTCGGATGCTCTGCTAGCCAGTCACGGCAATGCCTTCTTCAAGGTGAGTCCTTCATGCAATCTTCTATTCGTGAAAAGGTGAAATTACCCTGGGCAGTGTTGGCCTTCACTGGTGGTCCTGGAGTAGTGATGGATATTCCACATTCTTACAGCAGTGGCCAGGTACTTGCAATAGTAATTGAGAGGTCGGCACCACTCAGCTGCTCGCTAACTCCCTAGCTGAGTGGTCAGCATAGCCAATCCAACAGCTATGCAGGTTGGGGGTTATTTGACCATATGTCACCACACTGCATAGACATGGAAGTACAGTGTAACATTTCATATTCTTGCACTCCGCACCACGAGGTCCCGCAAACAAGCAGCCAAACAGTTTGTGGGGCCTTGTGCAACCTGATGCTATCAGCAATGGGAAGACAAAGACGGCCGGGCAGGATGCGATCCACGCCCAACGTGCTTGTGCAACGTGCCCTCCTACAAAGTCTTCAGCAGCACTTTGCCCCAGTATTCTGTGCGGCTGAGCGAAGGAACGTCTGCTGTCGTTGACAACACCTTGCCTTTGGGGTGGAGAGGTGGCGCCACTCCAGTCCCCGCTACCCTAAAGCTTCTCAACCTTCCCTTGTGATCGGCAGCGCAAGCAGCTGGAGATGGGAGACAAGATGGACCTGGCTTCCTACCTGCTGAAGCCCATCCAACGCATGAGCAAGTACGCGCTGCTGCTCCGCGACCTCATCAAGGAGTGCAGCGCGCTTGCTGGCATCCCGGCCGACGGTGGGATCCTGCCCCGCGCCACCTCCCCCACATCGTCGTCCCCACCGGCTTCCCCGCTGCCGGGCGCCGCCTTGCCCGGCTGTGCGATGGAGCAGGAGCTCGCTGACCTGAGAGCGGCGCTCGAGCTGGTTCGGTTCCAACTGCGGCATGGGAACGACCTGCTCGCGATGGATGCGCTGCGAGATTGTGATGTGAGTGCCGCCACCGCCACCACCACCGCCACCCTGGGATGGGGGTTGGGGGAGGGGAGTTTTGGTTCAATCTTAGCCGTGAAGATGGAAGGAATCAAGTTCAGTGCCTGGAGAATACTGATAGGCGTCACTGATATTAGAAACCGATTAATACTGTGCAGAGTTAATAATTAATAATTATTATTGCATTTTTACAGCGTTTTTCACCCTAGGGTCACAAAGCGCTGCACAGAGCTATGGAGAGAACGACAAGCCAGTAACACCGACATTAGAATGGAAAATCGGCAACAGTAACATTTTTTGGGGGGGTTTTTAAATATACACATCGTTGCAGAACAGAGTTGCAGTGACCGGAGCCTATCTCTGGCGCAAGGCAGGGCGATAGCCAGGACGGGATGCCGGTCCATCGCAGGGCACCAGGACCAATTTTTTAATTGGCTAAATTTACCTAGAAAGCATATTTTTAGACTCTTGGAGGAAACCGGACTACTCAGGGAAAACTCTGGAAAACATGCAACTTAACAAAGAAAGGCACCCGAGCCAGGAATCGGTAATCGAACCCGGGGACCTTTTTGTTATGAGGTGACAGTGCTGGCCACAATGCTACTGTACCACGAAATACTGATAGTAATTCGCCAAAAAATGTGCAAATTTGTCATTTACACTGTCTTAAAAAAATAAATATGTAATGTAAAACCTTTCATGCAATGGCTCTTCTTGAGAGCACATAAATGGACATAATAGTCAAAATGCTGCAGTAGCCAATGGCAAAGTTCCTCGGCTTATTGCACAGGTTAATTGTTCATATTAGTGACAGTAGTGCATAAGCCACATAATGAATCACCAACACATTTTCTGACGTCACGGTGGCATTTAAATAAAGAGTAACAGGCCCTGCTTTATCTCCCCGCTATGAAGCAATGTTGTGTTGTTGTGGTGCTTTATTAATTCATCCCCCCGCAAACTATTCAGTGAACCAACACGGTTAAGGATGGTGAGTCAATATGGAAATCACTTGGGCTCATTTACCTTATCATTGGTGTTATTTCTCATTTTGTGTATTCTGTGTATTCTGTCTTGCTGTCTTAAGTGAGCTTCGATTTTACATTCATTTGAAATAAGCCTGTAGTTCCCATGAGTAAAAAAAAAATATTTCTCAATCGCACGAACTAAGACACGTAACATGAGCTTACGAAGTGACGCTTACCGACGAATTGAAGTCCAATTGTGTCGCGTACGTGTGGTTCACCTGACGCAGGTGAACCTGAAGGAGCAGGGCCAACTGATGCGCCAGGACTCGCTGGTGGTACTTAGTGGGCGCAGGCGGTACGTGCGACACGTCTTCCTCTTCCAGGAGATGGTGCTCTTCAGCAAAACCAAGCGCGTCGATGGCGGGTATGACGTGTATGTCTACAAGAGCTCCTACAAGGTGAACCTATCCCTGTAGCGCTGCTGTCAGTGTTAAGATTCAGTGACGCTTTGCTAGGTACATGAAATGCACTCCAAAAATCTATTTTTTTAGTTAGGTCACGTAAAAAAAAATGTGCAGCGAATCAGTAAGGCTTTCTTACGTGAACCTAACGTCAGTTCTTTACAAATCCCAGCACACAGGTGCGTTGGAGAGCAAACCCACAACATTTACAATTCAATACGATAATTACAATCAGCGTTATCAGGTACTCGCACTGATTTTATGGATAACATTGGTGACGATAGCCTTCATATTAAAGTTACTCTAAATGCACTTTATTATAATGATTACTTTCAAATTCCTCTAGCTCTTATATTGTAAAAGGGCATTGTTATCTAAGTAGAAAATGCTTGGATGCCAATTGTCTACTGCCTGATATAAATTCATATACAATGTACAAAGTGAAAAATAATGGCAATAAAGGTATGATCTGGTGGGGCATACAGCCCGAATCTCTGTTAGTCATCACTTCCCAAGAGCAATGGGAAGTAGGGACTGGCAAAAATCTTCAAATGTCAGACGGCTATGCTGAAACGACTAAGAAGCAGGGTTCGACTCCAGGCTTCAGCTGATGGTGATTGAACTGGGCTGTCAAGAGTAGAGAATTGATGCCCGCAGTCTGGTCACCAGTGGCTGCACATCAATAACACAATATTTGTATTATCTTAATTTAGCTAAATTCCTGGTCTGAGAATGATTAATATTGGATTGACTTTCACGTTAAAAACAATTCTCTTTCAGCAAGGTATGTGAGAAAGTGAGTCCAACTAGTGTTGATATACGGAAGGTCACATAAAGCGATCTCAACGTGGTTGTGTGATATCTGCTGCTGATGCAGTGCAGTCCCTGCAAATGTTTGGCAGCTCCATCAAAAATCACCTCGCAGTAGTACCTGCTGCTTAATTGATGGGTTGGCGGCTTCAACCTCAATTTGAAAACTTTAAGGACTAGATGCTCGACTGAAATTGCAACCAAAAAATGGCGAGTCCAACACATCTTTACACTCTGGCTGTATGCCCATAAAGTGACGTATTGTGTAAAAAAACATGCGACGTTGTTGTGCAGACTGCGGACATCGGCATGACGGAAAACGTGGGAGACAGCGGCCTGCGTTTCGAAATCTGGTTCCGGAGAAGAAAGTCCAATGAGACATTCATCCTGCAGGCTCCATCATCCGAGGTCAAGCAGGCCTGGACGGAGGACATTTCTAAAATCCTCTGGCAGCAAGCCCTCCGCAACAGACGTGAGGCCCAAATGATGCTGTTAACCTACTTTTTGGTTCATCATCATCCTCATCTTTATCAGCTCTTGTTTTATAAGTCTCAGTAAATGCTCGTGATAACCTCAGTATCGACATATGACATTTCCACTTTCCCCTTGCCAAACAAAAGAAGCACATTGTTTTTTTCCGCCTTTCTTAGCTGTCATGTTACGTAACACTCAATCTCACTCGTGCAGATCAGCTCATGTCACCACTGTGTCGTGGTCATTCTCACAGGTGTGTTCTGTCCTTAAGCAGCTATTCAGTTACCAGTCTCATCCATCAGCCTTAATCTCTTTTCCTTTGACGTGTTCTGCGTATGAGCCAACTTGATTTTCTCACCGATTCAACGTGACAAATATGCACTTGCTCCTTAACCCACATGCTCCTCTTCCTTGCTCATTCTCGAGTGAATTAAGATAAGCCTCTGGTGGTATGCTTAACGACAGATATACGGATGCAAGAGCTGGTGTCAATGGGTATTGGGAACAAGCCCTTTCTCGACATTAAGCCCAGTGATGCAGCCATCAATGACCGTGCCATAGACTACATCATGAAGGATAGAGGTAAGATGCTGATATGTATCTCAACATACAACGCCTATGTGCGTATCTGTGCACGTATATGTATGTATGGGGCAATGCTTAGGGTGATGATTATCTGAACCAATCCCAGGCCTCCCGTGAATCGACTCAGCCTCAAACAAGTGCATTGTGCGTAAACATCGCCACTCATGAGATCAACGTGGCTGGGCGTGGTGCTGGCCACCCATCCCCTTCATAGCTCTAGAAATGCAATTATTATTATTATTATAGATCACCGGCCGCCCTTCACAGGTGCTGCTTGCTAACAGCACTTGCCCATAAAGTCCATTAAGGCTGTACGGAAGATTTTGGTCCTTGTATACCTGTGTGTGTGTGTGTGCAAGGGTTTTCATGTAATGCAGGGTGCAACATAAGTCTCTTTACCAAATCACTTTTTGCATCGATGATGCTTCCTGTTTCCCCAAGTTTCTTATCCAAGTTGTGAGCAGTCGGCACACTTGGACAAAACATCTGGAAACCGCTGGGCAAAAACTTCACTCACCAACGCGGCATTTTAATTTGTGCTGCCACCACTTTCCAAGAAGAAAAACTCATTGCTCAGTTCCAAATTTTCTACTGATACTGCCGCCCTGTAAGATAGGGAAACATGTGATGACATCTACTTAACTGCAAGCTCGTCCACTCACTACTGCACCCAGCGTATTACAATGATTGTTGCCAAATTAGTGCAGCCATGTATAAAAATAATTATTCTCAATAAACAACTTATGCACTACCCTGTATAATGTTCTTTAGGATAATGATTTGGCTTCTGGCCAGAAATCATCCTATGATAATGTGGCTGCTAAAGATGACAATGGTAATTTTTTTTATCTTGTGCATCTTCACGATTCTGGTGTCTAACATCACATTCCATCCTTGATATCAAAAGATGCCCTTGAAACTGAGTAACAGTCTCAATCATATATTCTTGAATCACTCTCAAAAGCTGCTTTTTTGGGATAGTGACCAAATTCTCATCCATCCGGCCGTAAAAACCTACATCGAAATAAACCTGGACTCTTGACTGTCTCCCCGCTCGCAGGTGCCGCGCGGACACGGGCCTCCATCGCCGTGTCGTCCTTCGACCACTCGCAGCCGTTCAAGCGCCCGCACTCCACCATCTCCAGCAGCAGCAGCTCCTCATCCTCAGGCCACAGTCAGTCCTCGTCCTCACTGCTGGGGCCCCTCAATCTACACGTGTGCGGCGGCAGCGGCGGCGCCGTCTCCTTCTCCCCTCGTGGCATGGGGTTCCTGGCCATGGGCGGGACGGCCGGGACGGGGCGGCCGCACGACGTCGGCGGCTGCATCGAGGAGCTCGACGAGCTGGAGTACGAGAGCGGCAGCCAGCCCTCAATGAGTGCGTCCGCCTTTCGCCGTGCACCGCTTAGTCGCGGCTTCTGTGGGCTGTAGGGCGAGCGGGCGATTGCAGAGGTTGCGCCGCTTTGCGTTTTTGTTTCTCGTCCGTTTTAACGGTCGCTATCCAGGTTGATCCAGATTGGATCCAGATTGGATCAACCCCAATTTTGGGGTATTGCAGCGGAATGCTATGGTCGGATGCCAGTCCTGATGCCAATCTTCTTTAGTTGGAGGGTCTTTGGATCATTGTTTATCTGGTACCTACTCCCAGAGTTTCTCACAAAGGCAAACCCTAGCAAGGAGTTCTAGACTCCAGACTTATTCACTCAGGGAGACCTTAGCAGGAGTTCTAGACTCCAGATCTGTTCACTAAGGGAGACCCTAGCAGGAGTGCTAGACTTTAGACCAGTGGGAGACCCTAGCAGGAGCATTAGACTCCAGACCCGTTTACTAAAGGAGACCCTAGCATAAGTTCTAGACTCCAGACCAATTCACCAAGGGAGACCCTAGCAGGAGTTCTAGACTCCAAACCTGTTCACTAAGGGAGACCCAAGCAGGAGCACTCAACTTCAGGTGACATCGTTCTGGGACTCAATAGAACACACAAACCCCTCTATCACGATACAGGTACGATCCACCAGGGGGGTTGTGGGGTTCTCCTTATGCTTTGCTCATGCGCGACTTAAAGCACGGCGTGTGTCGCGTGTGCGCAGCAACAGAGAGCTCTGAGTCATCACAGTGCACCTCTCGGGAGAGTGGCTGCGACTACGGCGTGCCCGACTCCACACCCGCGCCCCCGGAGCCATCACCAGGGAGCCGCCTCTCCCCGTCTCCGTCCCATTCCCCGTCGTCCGTCCGCTCGTCGGCGTCGCGCACCTCCGATGTGTCGCTGCTTAGCCCCTCGGAGGCGCCGGACGGCGCATTCACGGTGACCCCGGTACGTGCCGGGGGAGGGAGGGTGAAGTAAATTTAAAAAGTTAGCGGTGTGACCAATGTGCCAGGGCGTGTGCCAAACAAATGAGCTCTGACAGCGCAGTTAGGTTAATTGTTGTCCAAATTCATTCAGTCGTGAATTAACACGCCTGTTTGATAATCAACTGAAATATTTAAGTTACGTACTTATGTCTGCAATCACAACACCTCGTCACGTCTACACAGGGATGGATTTTTAAAAATATATATTTACGGTAATTAACCAACGAAAAATGTTCAGTATGCACACTCTCATCTGGATATATCAAATGCCAAGGCTCTGCAATGTTTGGATCTGGAAAAGGTGCCAAACTGACCCTCGGATCTGGATTAACCTGATCCAGAAGGCCGATGAATCCCAAAATCTTATATGTCAAATAGTACACTGTGGAAAGTCAACATACAGTATTGAAGCTCTGTACCTTGTCTGAGATATATGGGTTCTAATATTTGAAACTAAATACATAAATATACAGAATGTATATTCTAGGTGACGTTAAATACAAGTGTAAAAATACACAAATTTATTTCGCATCTAGCTACAATGTGTGTATGATGTTGTTTATAAACATAAACCAGCACGCTTATAAGTGACACCATTTCCTTCTCAGAAAAATCGGATTCCCTCCACGTTGGTCTGAATCGCAGCAAACAGCAAAGTAAGCGCAAGCGATGTGAACTAGATCCGAGCTCTAAACAAGCTGGTTGAACCATTCTTCAGAGGCTGAAAATATGTTGGCACGGTCATCGTTAACCACCACTGCGTTAGCAGTAACCAGTCTAGCTTCAGAGCTCAGTGTTCAGGGTTAAGGTACAGCCCTGCAAACGTTTGCTGATCCCACCGCCAGCAGAAGGGCTACCACTAAAGGGTCCTCTAGAGAAGCTCTGGAGCCGACACTATGGTATATATACTACTGTTAGCGTATACACCATTGTACAGTTCATAACATCGTACAAAATAGTATGATCTCTACCAGGGGGATTATTAACGTTTTGCATCTTAAGGCCTTCTTCATCCACTTGTGTATGGTCTGCATGGACCAATAGGTGGCGTTCGTGGCTCACTGATTCGTGCCGACCCGCCAATTGAGAATAATGGCTCGGCTACACTGATGTAATTGACAATGGTAACTTATTTTCAGCCTGTGCTTTTCCATCACTGCTGTCGCAGTTTCTGTGGAATTGTTCCATTTTTTATGTCATCGATGCGCATTGTCAGCCCTTGGGCCTAATCAGTGCTAACATCCACAGTGGGTAAATAGTCGTAAAGGTGCTTGGGTTGTAGATTTTTCTCAAAGAACGTTGATGTAATCAGAATAACCAACGGCAAATAACTTAACACACAAGTCTTCGAAGCACATATTGTGATTATTGATATTTTTGTCGGACCACTTAATGATTTTTGTCAATAATACTCTCCACCACTCGACACTAGCAAACAAATTGAATTGTCAATTATCTTATGCCTATTTTTTATTGTGAGAATTATCCTTCAACTCACGAGTGAGCTCAAACAATAATTGGTGAGCTACCCCATTGCACACGTGACAATTGAATTTGTAAGGCTCCGTTAGATGATTGAAGCGCTTACTGATAGAATTGGTCAGATCATTATGCAGCTTCACCTCAAAAAACATTTGTGATTTAACGATGCACTTTGCACAGTATTCTCTACTGAAGCTTTGAAAAAATAATTTTGTGACTTAGCCAAATCTGTTTTAAATAAACACACGTGTACACCCCTTTTAGTTGTGCCACATGCAAATGTGTACAAGGTATTCGCTGTTGGCCGTCATCCTTTTGTTAAGCCTGAAATCTTACGTGCCCATGCTTCCTTCTGAAATGATCTGTTCTATTTCTATGGTGGGTGGTATTGTTATTCATTCTGCTTTCCTAACCATTGAAGGCTCCCATCCAGTCTTCACATATATGGAAATGATATCCAATGTTGTCACATGCACTTCATAAATAGATCTTTACACAAAACCATCGTTTTAAAACTGCTTTTGCACTTATTCGCTAAATTTCGCACTTTTACAAAAATGTATTGGATAAACTCTCCTGCGACAGCCTCATTGCTGTGTAAATTATTAAAAGATTACCGTCGGTGCTTTAGAGGCAGGGTTGGTTTTGGAATGCCATTGTAAAGCCTGCCTGTGGGTCTCTTGATGATATAAAATAGTTTGGTTGGTTTGGCTTAGAGATTAGCGTGTGATACTGGTTGCTTTAAGATCAGCCGCCTGTGGCTAAATTTAGGTCTCAAGTATAGCAGTAAAGAATCTCAGGCTACTAACCAATCAATGCACAAATAAAAACCATCCCTTTATAACTGGTGTTACACTTCCTTTGGCAAAAATTCGAGCTATGACAAAAATATATTGGTTTAGTTTTCATGCGACATTAGTATTGTTGAGCAAAGGATTTTTTAAAAAAAGTCAACTTGAAAGATTTTTCAGAAATGTTTTTGAAATATTTCTACCTCAGGCTGTTCAGACACTTGTTGCTTTTGGAGACTTTTGAATAGATTATTTGTCTCGTGATACTGTAAAACGCAGAGATAAAATAAACATAAATAACCAAAGTGGAGGTTTCTGCCAACGTGTCCACAATTATAGTTTGGGAGCTGTTCATTCATTTTTACACTGCTATGACTGAATACCAACACAAAATACCATGCTAACCTTAGCACAACTATGCTTATGCAATGCATAATTAAACAAATCCCACATGTGCCTTGTTGTCGCACAAAAATATTTATACAACAAAAAACCCCGCATAATTAATTCTGCTCAATTTGCAACGTTTATTGCGGGTGCCTAATGTGAATTCCTGTTTCTCATTTGAACAGCTTGCCGAGGTACAATAGAAGATGCATCACGCTGGTGAACTCGACAACCGGACACTTTCAACTTCTCTGCGCAGAGGTCGTGAAACTCCACATTCCCTCGCCTTGCCGAGCGAAGGTCGGACAAAGTCCTGTTGCCGTTCTCACGATAGCACTGACCGTTAAGGATGCCAATCACCGACCACGCTTCGGAATTTTTTAAACTCGGATGCATTGTGGGTGCTGCGGGAAGAACTTGAGCTTTGTTGTCACCCGAACATTTTGGCAGCAATGTTTGTCAATCTGCAACTCCCTTGTGCACTAAGTCAAGATTAATTGTCCCAGTGTTTGCCTTACAGGCGGAAGGATGTGGGTTTGACTCCTAGTGTGTGTTGTCTTTCCAAGGCAACAAGTCTCAAACAGCTGCATGGCAACATGTGGCATGCACGTGGCCTGCCGTGATAAAATGTCACTGTCGCACGTCGTGTATAATACTGGATACGTTTGACCTCTATCGAATTACACTACTTTTCCTACCCCCCTCACACAAACCTGTAATTCTTGTTTAACGTAAATTCGCTTTCAATGTTAATGGCACATTGTTTGATTAACTTTGCTCAATAAAAACAAACACATTAATTGAGGGGTTATTTTTTAAATACATAGCAGAACAAACTTAACGGCATAATGCGGCCAGCCGATGTATTATAATGGCCCATCATCATGACTTAGATCTGTGCGCTTGTGTGATACTGTTTTTTAAATGTACTGTTTTACATTTGCTGTGTATTTTTTGTAAAGTTTTGAAGCTTGTTTTGTAGTTTATTATAGTTTACTACTTGTTTTTAAAAAAATGTACAGTTTTTGCATGCCCAGAATAAAACTCGGCCTTTTAGACGGCATTGAATAACAACATGTCTGGAGTGTTTATCATACAGTGATAATATTCCACTGTGTATCCAGCCCCACTGGGCTGTAAGGCTGTTAAAGAAGGTACTTTCATTTGTGGGGTGAGCTAGAGCCTATCCTGGCAGACACGGGGCATAAGGTAGGGCTATTCCTAGAATGGGACGCCAGTCCTTTGAAAGGCACCAGGAGCAATTTAGTCAGCAGCCTAATTAATCTAGGCAGTGTATCTTTGGACTGTCACAGACCACCAGAATACTTGGCAACAACCCACGCGGACACAGGGAGAACATGCAAATTCCAAAGAGAGCTATGCCAACCGGGAATCGAACTAGGGTCTTTCTTGGTGTGCGGTGGCAGCACGTCTCACTGCACCGCTATGCGGATCTGCTCAGCACTCATGCTACTTTTCCACACACTAATATTTCAAATGGAATAGAGCAGCCATCCGTGCTCTTGTTTGGGTGGCTGTCCTGGTAAATATGTCAGTTGCGTAATAATACACCACTCACCACAATGCATGTTTATATGAACATTATTTGGCGATAACGTGAATGAAGCTGCTCGTCCTAAATTGGTGCGAGTTCCTGATGATGCTGATCATAATTATCAGCGAAACGTCGTATTTCATTATGAATGTGGTGGGTTTACTCTCCAACGTTCCTGTGCATTGAAATCGTGAAGAATTGGCATGTTTTGTTCACTTGACAAAACCTCACTAATTGGCTGTGTCGGGAGGAAGAGGGTTAACGACACATTTTTTGCGGGACCTAACCCAAAAAATTGATTATATGGATATTATTTGACGATTCTGCTGCGTTGGCAGTGGTGCAACACCAGGCCCAGCTCCATGGGGGGAGGGGCGGGGGAGCAAGGTGTGCTTGGACCACCGAACCACAGGCCTTACCACCACCCCCGTCTCTTGGGTGAGACGACTAACTCTCAAGTCCAAGTATTAAACACATTTCAATACAACCTGCGGTGCATTGAATGCATCTTGACATTATGGACAAGAAAACTCACTGCATATAAGCAAATCTTCATATTAGATGTAATCAGAATTTCAGGTTCTGACAGACAAGGAAATTACAGAAATTTTGCATGTTCTCTCCTGGTGTCCGCGTCGGTTTTCTCTGGGTACTCCGCTTTCCTCCAACAGTCCAAAGACATGCTGCCTAGATTAATTGTCCTGATTAAATTGCCGCTGCTGCCCTGAAATGTTGAAACGTGCTTACCCGGTCTTGCTGGACAACTGCTAAAACGAGATATATAGCACCATGGAATCTTCCAGCTTGAATGAAAACTGTCTGATTTTGATGCATTCTAGTGTTTGCTAAAAACAAACCTTTCCATCTTGTTGGTTGCTAAGCTTTCTTAATGGTATGTTGGGCTCCTCCAATGCCACTACCTTGGCTGGAGCCAGGCGTGGTACACACACAGCATAAACACAACACACGTCAACGACACTGAACCACAAATGTAATCGGTGATATGAATAAGGATCATTGGCTGAAGCCTCATCATTTACATGCAGCTCTGGCCTCTGTGCACTGTGTGATGTTGATCTTCCCATGATATGTCCCGGTTAATTGTTTGACATAAATTCTAATATGAAGAGAAAGGGGGACGGGCTGTTGTTCGAAACGAGATGAGCAGACCTGCTCTGTCCCGAACTGCGTTCTACTGTGAAGAACCCCTGAGTCTGTCCCACAACCAACCAGTAAAATAATAATCATATTTGCACTTTAAGAGCGCTTTTCACGCGAGAGTCACAAGGCGCTGCACAGAGCCTATTGCAAGAATGACATGTCAACAACAACAATATCTGAACGGCAAATTAACAACATCTTTTTTTTACACATCCGAGCTGTCGAGAGAACATGTCAGTAACAACAACATCAGAGTAGATCAATTAAATGTAAAATCCCCCAGCCTTTCTCCATTCAAAGCACCTGGGTACATGTATGCAGCACCGCACACAAAATCCAGTCACCGACCTTCAGCGACTGCGTTTGACTTCCCACGTGCGCACATTGCGAAAAGAACACCAGTTTAAATTCACGGTTGATTACCAACGCGGTGGCGCTGTGGTAACATCTGCGCCTCATAAGAAATCCTGCCCGCGGCCGTCCGCTGCCCACCTTATGTGCCTGTCTCTGTGGAGTTTGTGTTCTCTCCCCCTGTTTAGTGTCGGTTTCCTCCGGGTTCTCCGGTTTCCTCCCACAACAAAACACCCCACTCCATAATAAATGTTCCCGATAACACAATAACATATTAATTACCATAAATTATCATTTAGCAGACGTCCGAGAAAGCGGTGTCTGGCGGGTTGGCGGCGACTGATTGCATGGATGACTCCACCTCCTCTTTGGGCGGCAGGGTGGCGCAGTGGTAACATCTGCGCCTCACAGAAAGGATGGTCTTGCCTGAGCAGGTTCGATCCCCGTCTAGGGCACCTTTTGTGTAGAGTTTATTTCTTCTCCCCTTGCTCTGCGTGGTTTTCCTCTGGTTTCCTCCCACAACTAAAAAAAAAATACTCATTAATTAATTGACCTATGACATCCTACTATATAGGAAGCAGTGTGTGGCGATGTGGCGCCGGCAAACCACCTGGCTGCCTCCTCCTCTCTGTGCTTTCCTCGCGCCTCTGAGTCCGTTCTCTGCCGAATGAATACCTTAGACAATGAATGAATGTGCGCGTTTAAAATGTTAAATTATTATGTCTCGTCTAAATTGTACTATTAACCAACAATATAATAATCACTATTATTTACCAACAATATGACCATTTGAACGTTATTGTACCACAATGCAATCAGCCTTTATTAACGCCCGCCTGTGTGTTGTGTGACGGTGGAGTGCTGGCCACCCACCCTCTTGTGGACTCTCGGCCTTTATAGGCGCTCCCTAACAGCACTCAGACCATATCATTCTCACACTCTCTATATATACTGTTGTATATATTGTATACTGTCTTGATCGTATACATTGTGGCGTGCCACTGTTGCTAATAATTTGCTGTCATTTTGAGTAGGGGTATCTAAATGTGGTACCCGATGGAGAACCCTCTCTCAGAGTGAAACTCATCGCATCTCCGCCAGGCACCCGGGTTCCGACGTGCGCATGTGGCCACATGGCGCGGGCTTCTTATGGCTGCAGCAGAAACACCAGCACTCACTCCGCGATTAGCAGAGGCACCACACACCCCCC
>JAZEWT010000011.1:23281505-23291678 GCA_036362905.1 Mordacia mordax
CCCCAGCTGAGAAAGGTCCCTCGGACCTTTCGCCACCACCGCACCCCGACTCACACCGCACTACCGACTTATGCCACACCATAGACTAATGGTACCACCGACTAATGCCACATCACAGATTCGTCATACCACTGACTCGTGCCACACTACAAACTCGTCATATCACCGACTAGCACCTGCCGCCGATTCACTCCACATCACTGATTTGCGTCTGCCGCCGGCATCTACACCGCTCCCGGGGTTTCCCATGGGTAGGGGGTGCTCGAAGACCCCCCCCCCACACCCCTCTCCCATGGTCTCCCTGCCAGCACGCAGGGGACTCGTCGCCTCTCACTTCACCCACTGGGAAACACACGACATAGAACAACGATGTCGACTCTACACAGTGGGGGGTACTCGGTCTGCTAACACACACTGGAGAACACACGACACTACAACAGCGATGTCGACTCTACCCAGTGGGAGGTACTCGGTCTGCTAACACACACTGGGGAACACACGACACTACAACAGCGATGTCGACTCAAACCAGAGGGGGGTTCTCTGCTAACACACACTGGGGAGCAACAGACACTGCATACTTATCACCACCTCTGACAGTTTCTCACACACTCGACACCACCTCTGGTGGTCACTCGCACACTTGCCAGGAACCACCTCTGATGGTCACTCATATACTTGCCAGAAAACCAACTCTGATGGTCACTTGCACACTCACAATCATCTCCGCTCCTCGGAGCAGTGGGTCGCGCTGCACCGCCGCACCACTTCGTTTCCACCGCTCCACCCGCTGTGGCGCACCTTGCCAACACAGCCCAGTGACTTGCCTCGTGGCCTCCCAGTGCTCCTCACACCACCTCCAGCCCTGGTGCAGTCGCACTCCGCAATGCGGAGCAATGGCGCGCGCTGCACCACCGCACCACGCCGTCTCCACTGCGCCGCCTGCTGCCCCCTCTTATACCGCGCCACATGTACTGCTGGTCCTCGCTCACCGTCACACTCTGTGGCTCCCTGCTGCTCTCCTCATAGCCGCCCTCATACGACGCCGCTCACTGCCGTCTCCCGCCGCCTCGCGGCACGCTATGCTGTGCTCCGTGTCACCTCTGCTGCGATGCTGTCCACTGCTCTGCGTCTCCGTGCCATACCTCGACGCCGCCGCACTTCACGTTGCAGTCGCTCCGCCGCTGCGCTCTGCAGCTCTCCGCGTCTCCGTCGCGCTGCCGCCGCACTCCACAATACTTCCTCCGGTTCGCGCTGCACCGCCAGCAGTGGCGCACAGTCGCCTCTGCCGCGCAGGTAATAGCACTGTCCAAAACCGCCTCACGGCCCGCTGCACCAGCACCACAGCCACCACGCCGTGGCTGGTGGATTCCTCAGCCGCTGCTTACTGCACCTTGCCGCTGGTTTCACCCACTGTCTTTCCAGTCGCCTCACACCGATGCAAGCATCACCGCCACCGCTGCAGTCACCGCGAATACAGTCACTGCAGTTGCACCCGGCTCGCTGTCTCCTCACCCAGCTCACTGGCTCCTATCGCTTTCTCTCCAGCCGCCCCACGCCAATACAGGCATCACCACAGTCGCCGCCAATACAGTCGCTGCAGTCGCACCCCGCGAATTAGTTGCCACCGCCGCCACTACACTCTGCAACTCTCCACAGCTCTCTGCGGCTCCATCTCGCCATCGCCACACTCCGCGATGCTCTCTCCGACGTGGGTCCACATCCTAAATTCTGACACCAAACTGTGGTGCCCGATGGAGAACCCTTTCTCGAAGAGTCGAAATCGTCGTCGCATCTCCGCCAGGCACCCGAGTTCCAACGTGCACATGTAGCCACGTGGCACAGGCTTCTTACGGCTGCAGTGATAACACCAGCACTCACTCCACAATAGATCAGCAGAGGCTTCTGGGGTTTTAGATGCTTTATTGACTAATACAACATAACGACCGGGGTAACACCGCACATCGACTCCTACCCCCCATGCGCTTAGCGCACCCACACGCAATCTTGCTGGCTACATGCCGCACTGCCTTCTCACCAATTCCCCCAGAGAACTCTCTTCCACTTGCGTGCACGCGCTTCATATACTCTCCCAGACGCCACATCACGCCACATCTCTCCTCCAATCCGCGGCGTCTGTACGTCACGCTTACTCTCCGTCGCTCTCCGACCCACATGATATTTACGATCTCCACGATGACCTCGAGTTACCCCTCACGCACACCCCTCGTAATGCACCTAGCCTGTCATGCGTGAGGCTGGGCACCACATACATATTCAAATCTAATTTAATGTGCGCGCATTATAAATTAGAAACTGTATTAAAGGAGATGTGGGTCACGGTGGTGTGAAAGGTTGTACATATTGTATATTGTCGGCGATGGACTGGCGTCTCATCGTCGGTATATCCTTGCCTTCCGCCCTGTGTCTGCCGGGATAGGCTCCGGCTTCACCGTGACCCTGTAAAGGACTAAGCGGTTTCAGACAATGAGATGAGATATTGTATATTGTATTTCTTGAATATTTTATTGTTGGAAAATTTACTCGCAGGAGCAATGAAATCAGACTTAAAAGTCAAAGTCTAAGAGCACTCGCACAGTCTGATAAGTCTATAATGCGGGTCATTCTCTTTGTGGCACTAAGCCCGACTTAGAAAAAGCAATGGCACTTATCCCAGTCTTGTTGGTATAGTTGTCTTTTCAACACAACTTGAAGTTGTTTTTTCAAGACGTTTTTGTTGTCTCTCTCTCTGATCCTTAATACGGAGCTCAGCACCGCGTCTATACGCGTTGCTCTCCCCTCTTCGTGAACTGTGAGCTGTTCGACAATCCGTAAGGTCTTGCATTTCCCATACATTGGCAGAAGCGCACGTGGTGTGGTGCACAAACAGATCTTGTATTGTATTGGCCATATCACTGCACTGGCTGTAACTACACAGCAGGTACTGATCAGGTGCTTCTGATCTCACCTAGGGGCCTTTGTGCGTTTAGTTTGTGTTCTCTCTCCCTGTTCTATGTGGGTTTCCTCCAGACGAACAATGAAAACAGGTGAAGGATTTTTTTTTCCAGAAGTGTGTTCAGTGGCTACACGGGAGGAGAGGAAGGATGGGGAAAAAGTGGAGGAGAAGAAGGAGATGGGTTAAGGCAAATTGTAAACGCGGCTTTGCATGTAAAAATGTGTTATGGTGCTGAGAAGGTGGGTATGTGGTGAGGAGATGAATGTCGTGAAGAAGTGAGTATGTGGTGAGTATGTGGTCAGGAGGTGAGTGTGTGGTGGGGAGGCGAATGTGGTGAGATGTGTGGGAAGGTACTAATTGAGAGTTGTAGATTTTTGCTATTATTTTTACGGTAGGTGTTTTTTTATCGCTTGTTTTATGTCTAATAATTGAATGCTACTATTTGACTTTCAGTTGAACTGTCCTGATGTTGTTGACATGCCGTTTTCTCGACAGCTCGGTTTGTAGCAAACAAAACACCGAAAAAAAGTTATTGTTGCTGATTTGCCTTCTTATGTCGTTGTTGTTGACGTGCCATTCTTCCCGCAGCTCTGTGCAGCGCTTTGTGACCCTCGAATGAAAAGCGCTCTAGAAATGCAGTTATTATTATTAGAGATGTTGTACTGTACAATATAGTAATTGTAATCTGTGCAGTACAACTGTTATGCCACGGGCAACGGACCCCCAGCACGTGGACCTGACAATATCGCCGCCGTGACCACATGCTCATCCCGGCCCAACAAGCACCCCGCACAACACTTGCAGTACACACCAGGCTCGCTTCACTACACGTCGTGAAAATACCATCTAGTTTAACTCCCCCCCCCGTCCCTCTCGGAGCATTTTGGGTTTTTTTTATCCACAGACGGGAGAGGCCCTTACGGAGGTGTTTTTTCCTTTTGCAAAATGGAGGGAAAATCGAGTAATAAAGAGTAAAGGGGATGGGGGGCATGGTTAAGGTGGGCTTGGGGGCCACACGGTCGCACCGTGTATGGTAGCCGCCATATAGCGCACTCGAGACCAAGGGAGAGAAGCCCCTATTAGTTATGCCCGTGCTGGGATATGGAATTAACGCATTATTTGGTATCTGAATGATGGGCAGATTACCAATGGGGAACTCAATGGAGTGGCACAAATTTCAAAGGCGGGGACAATCGAGGATGCAATGTTCCAACACCGCGGGGGTTAAACGTGCTAGCGAGGGCGTGCGTGGTGATGAGTCTGCAATTAGCACCTAAATGAAACTGGGTTACGTAAGGAAACGCTGGAACAAAGGGGGCTCTCTTCTGCACTGGTGAGAATGAGGGAGGAAGCGAGGCCAGTGTCGAGTGCATGATGAGATTGCAGTAGTGTAGCACAAGGAGAGAGCAGTGCGCCAAATGGCGAAGTATAATGCCGGGCAGTGATTACAGATGATCGAGTTGCAGGAAGGCGGTGTAGTGTCTGGTGTTGTGCGAGAGTGTGCAATGCGTTAGCTCGACTGTGAGCGCTCTGTGTGTTGTTGAACGAGTGAACGGTCCTCTTGCTCGCCGATGTGCGTTCGTGGGGAGTGCGCGATTGGTGGACCTGCGCATGGAGAGTTAGCGCTGAATGTGCGTGAGGGCGCGAGCGGGCACGTGATCATCAGGGTGCTGTGGGTGCGCTCAGGAGGCGAGCGCGTAACGAGATAATGCCCGGGAGAGATACAGCTCATCCTGATGCGCACGCTAGACAGGTAGAGTCATCTTGGATAATGGAGTGCAGCAAGATGACGAGGCATGTCTGCCTCACAATTTATTATGGACTAGCAAAGTACCCACCGTACTGGTGATTTTATTCCAAGCATGTAACGTGTAGTCCTGTGGGTACTTTTTTTGCAATACCTTTTGGCAGCACCTGACTAACATTAGGCACTAAATAAAGCTGTCTGGTGTGGGCCAATCATTTTCAAAGACAATGCAGTACATTCAAAAGGCGTGTCATGTTTTTTGCAAACTTGACACTTTTTGAAAGGTGTCTATTTGGTATTTTAAAACTTCAACACTTACATTATTGCTAGAAATGCTAAAACCTTTTCTTTTCATCGTTTCAGCTAAATTTGAATGTGCAGTGCTCGCGTCCCTTTCTGTGTGGAGTTATGCGTGTTTGCTTTTGCTGGGTGCTCAGATTTCCTCCAGCTGTCCATAGACATGCTATTATCACCCACCCTCCTAAATTGGTACCAAGCCGACCTATCAATATGTCTTTGCATACAGTAGCGCCGTTTACCCAAAGCTCCCAAGGCACTATAATCAAAGTGGGGGGAGGGGGGACGTACTCAGCAGGCACCAACCCACCAGACACTTCTTCCTATAACTTGTCATAGGTGAATGAATGAGTTCAAGAGAGTTTTATAGTAGTGGAAGGAAACCTAAGAACCCGGAGGAAGCCCACGCAGAACAGGGGGAGAAAACAAACTCTGCCTCACAAAATTGCACCAGAGGTGGAAGTGGAAATGCCTCGGAAAAGGCCTTTTTTTTTATAGGATGTTTAAACAGCAATATATATTAGAGGCTAAGTTTCCTGACGTTAAGTTTATATGCCAGGATGTAATAGATAAGGAGTAATGCGATGATACAGGACATTGTATGATTTGGGATATTGCACGACTGCAAAGGATCATGACGGCATGGGGGGGGAGGTCATTCAGTTGTGGATAAAGCATGGCTCAAGATGGTCATGATCAACAATGTATATCCAGCTGGAAGAACCCGATGACCAAAGTTCATCGGGTTCTTCCAGCCTAAATACATTGTCGAGGTCTGACCTGAGAATATATTATTCTCGAAAACATTGACTTTTACAGTTATATATTGCTGTCAGCGTAAAGCTTATGTCTGTGTAAATTGACGTGTCTGGTGTATTTGTAAATCATTTGTTATTAATAAGGTTATTCCTAGTTACATGTTTCATCTGCTATAGTTATTTATGCCAAGAGCACAGTAGACTCAGGATGCATCGGGCATTACCGTTATGCAATGCAGCAATACCTTAGCCTTTCCACAGGTGGTGTAAACTCCCAAGTTTAATCCTGAAGTTACTTCATTGAGACATACAAGTTTGTCTTTGGTGTTAACGTGGTTTGCAATACTGTATTACATTGTGACGAATTGTCGGGTTTCAAATGAGTCAGGCTTACGACGAAAGTGGTGGAACAAAATTTTATTTTGCAGGAAAGTATGTCAAGTGTTTACGAGTACCTCTGCTTGCAAGCTGCACATTTCTGTACCCCATCAGAGCAGTCACAAACTTTGCAACGCTCATACGGAAGTGTGGTGCCAAGCCTCGCGCCGTGACAGGCTGAGTGCGCCTGCGCGCCCACGCCCAGCGATTGGGCCGTGGAGGGGTCGCAGTGATGTAGGTGCGAATGGGGTCGTCTGGGGTGACAAAGGGTCAGGCGAGGTGAGAATGAGAAAGTGAGGGTGACAGAAAGTGTGGTGGAGTTCATACCTCCTGAGAACGTAAACAACACGTGGCCGGGGGGGAACATAAGGCGGACGTGTAATGATTGGATTATATGGCGGATGTGGAATGATATCTCGTAGCTGGGTGACGTCTGAGGGGAAACGAAGAGAGGGAATCTGCATGGGAGATGGGCAGCTGAGCGACGGGCATGTAGAGAGGTGAATCGATAGTGCGCGAAGCGCAGGGTGAGAAGCGAGTTGAGTGTTGTGTGTTAGTGTGTTGTTGATATGTGTAACCGGTGGCTATGGTAATGAGTTGTACATATTCATGGTCGCACATTAGAATGCTGGCGTTAGCATCGCACCTGCCCCCACGTACTCTTGTACGCCCACCCTTGCTGAAGTGCTCCTCAGTGTGAGTGCTGACGTGGTTGAGGGCTGTGGAGTTTTGATGTGACAACGTGTGTTGGTGGGTGTGCATGAGGGTCTGTGTCTGCAGAGTGAATAAACATCATTTCAAGGGAAGATACGTGTGGAAGTGTGATAGCCCGCAAACTTTAGAGTCCCCACAACTAGGTTCCCAGCTCCGTAAATAACTTCCCTAGATCTCCCACGATCCCTAACTCGTAACACCAATCTCTCTGTCCCTGAGTGATCACACGGGGCGTGCGCTTTCTCCGACCCTGAGTGATGTTGCGCAGCGCGCGCTCTCTCGGTCCCTGGTTGATCACACGCGGCGCTCCGACACACGTGCGTGCGCGCATTCTCACACCCGTACAGTGCTCAGACCATGCTCACACCACGCTCACCCACGCAACGCTTCGATACAAAATACCGGACAGCAGTTGTCTTGAAAGCCCTTTTACTGCTGCAGACGCATGCGCCGCGACGAGGTCCCTTTTCAGCCGCCCCAACTGCTCCCTCGCTACAACACTACACGGCACAACTATTTGGGCATAGCCCCTCGGCACAGCCCTCGTCCCAGCCCAGACACAGTCCTCGCACAGTCCGGGCACAACTCTCGTACATGCCTAACTAACCCCGCTAACTAACTACCCCGCTAACTAACTAAACCCCACTACGCTCTGCCCTCGTCCCTCTACATGCTGCCAACCTAAGCGCTTCGACTCGACTGGCAACTGCGACTCAACTACTACAACAACTTTTAACAAAAGACTGCCCCGCCTTGCTCCGCGCCTGCTTAAATACTCCCGCTGCCCGGACGTACCGCCCCTTTTCAACGGTCGTGTCTCTCTCTCCACCAATCAGCGCCGCCTTCCCTAATCTCCAAGCATTGGGTCCCTCTACCAACCAATCATCGTCGTTGTAAACAGCCGGCGCCAGCAAGTCTAGGAAATCGGCCAATCCTGACGATCATCAACGCCTAACGCCAGCTGTCTGGCCCGCCCAAACCACGTGACCCAGCCGTTACAACAACAGGCAAGAATATCGCGCAACGTCCGATCGTAACCCCGCCCAGCTTGGCCCTGCAATGCATGCCGGTTGGATGGCCCCCCTCCGGCCGGCAACCTCACCGGAACACAATTGTCTGCAGCTTTAACGTTCCAGGGGAGTTATTCTCTCCCCGGCAGAAATGGTAGGTGAATCCGGCGCCCCCTAGGCCAAATTCCAGCTGACGAAGGAACCACGAACCAACCTGTTCTACCACAGGGTCCATGGACAAAACCTCTGTCGCTGGGGCCGAGTCCATCATCGTTCTGTTACCCACCGAACCCCGTATCGTGCGGACACTGCATCAGTGTGGAACAATATGCTGTTGTCAAATGTCCGCTCTAACAACGGATGCGCGCAGGCATCTAGCGGTTGAGTGCGATTGTGGTGGTTGCCTGTGTTTGTGTGGCATAAAATACTTTCTAAGGGGGGTTCACAAGGGGAACATAACGAAAACACAGCCAGCGTCCCTGGTGGTTCCGAGGCCCACGAAATGGGCCTCCACACAGCACCCCCCGGCGTTCGGCTCCGTCCCGTAGCCGATACGTCGCTCCTCATTCACCGCAGCTGCTGTGCAGTCCCATCGACCTTTAGGGAATGGCGCGAAAGGGCTAGAGACACTTCAAGGTTAGTGGGGGTGGGGTCCTGCGGTTTCCTTTTTCCACCCTGCGCTGCGCCATGCACTCTCCGCGGCTACTGCGCTAATCACTGCGCCACCGCTCCCCGCGGCTCCCGCGCTTACCACTGCGCCACCGCTTCCCGCGGCCACGAAGCTATCCACTGCGCCACCGCTCCCCGCGGCCACGGCACCACCGCTCTGCACTCACTTCTCCCTGGGGTATGCCGAACCAGGCGACCCAAGGGCCCCCCCCCTCTCCTGGCTCCAGCGCCGACGGGCGCCAAAACAATGGCCGCCCCACATCGGCGCATCTCCACCGCGGCTATCGCGTTAACCGCTGCGCCACCGCTCCATACACAAGGCGCTAACCGCTGCACCACCGCTCCCTACAGTGCGCTCTAACCACTACGCCACCGCTGCACACACAGGGCACTAACCGCTGCACCACCGCTCCCTACAGTGCGCTAATCCCAGTGCCACCGCTCCCCCCACAGTGCGCTAATCACAGTCCCACACTGACACGCCCAGCACACCAACCACTGCGCCACTGCTCCATACAGTGCGCTAACCGCTGCACCACCGCTCCCTACAGTGCGCTAATCACTGCGCCACCGCTCCCCACGGCCACGGCGCCATCGCTCCAGACACAGTTCACTAATCACAGCGCCACCGCTCCACGCAGTGCGCTAATCACAACTCCACACTGACACAGCGTGCCTACCACTGCGCCACCGCTCCACACAGTGTGCTCTAACCGCTGCGCCACCGCTCCCTACAGTGCGCTAACCGCCCGCCATTTTGTCTCGATCTTGCGCCGAAAACCGCGGCGAGGCGCGGGCTCAGCGCACCTCAACCGTTCCGCTCGGCCTCAAGAGAGATCTCCCACGAACCGGGCTGCGCGCTCTCGCAGGTACAGCGTTAATTTCCCTACCGCCTGTCTATCCGGCCATCTCTCATAATCTTTAGCACATGTGGCGTGCCGTAGGAACGAATCCTACAGCTCGCCACCCTTCCTGGAAAATGTCAAATGTATTTCTTTAATAATAATCCCCATCACCGCTTCTGACGTGGTTACTCGTCCCACTCTCTTGACACCATTTGTGATAGCCCGCAAACTCTAGAGTCCCCACAACGAGGTTCCCAGCTCCGTAAATCTTTTCCCTAGATCTCCCACGATCCCTAACTCCTAACACCAATCTCTCTCGGTCCCTGAGTGATCACACGGAGCGCGCGCTCTCTCGGTCCCTGATTGATCACACGCGGCGCTCCGACACACGTGCGTGCACGCATTCTCTCACCCGTACCACGTTCAGACCACGTTCACACCACGCTCACCCACGCAACGCTTCGATACAAAATACCGGACAGCAGTTGTCTTGAAAGCCCTTTTACTGCTGCAGACTCGTGCGCCGCGATGAGGTCCCTTTTCAGCCGCCCCAACTGCTCCCTCGCTACAACACTACACGGTACAACCATTTGGGCATAGCCCCTCGGCACAGCCCTCGTCCCAGCACGGGCACAGCCCTCGCACAGCACGGGCACAACTCTCGTACATGCCTAACTAACCCCGCTAACTAACTACCCCGCTAACTAACTAAACCCCGCTACGCTCTGCCTTCGTCCCTCGACATCAGGGGTGGGCAATAATTTTTTCCATGGGGCCACATGAAAAACAGAAAATATTC
>JAZEWT010000011.1:23298033-23313436 GCA_036362905.1 Mordacia mordax
GGATGCCTCCAACGTGTGAGGCGAAACGTCGCGAGGAGAGGAGAGAGAGCCATCGACGCGGCTGTCCCGAGAGAGCAGCTTTTCGAAGCAATCATCATAACTATAGTTTTTCAAATCTCTTATCCCTTCTTATGTGGGTTTTCTTCAGGTACTCTAGTTTATTCCCATATCTCATCTCATTATCTGAAACCACTTAATCCTATATAGGGTCACGGTGAGCCGGAGCCTATCCCGGAAACACAGGGCGTAAGGCAGGAATACACCCGACGACGGGACGCCGGTCCATCGCCGGGCATTGCGGGACAATTTTAGTCTGCGAGCCAATCAACCTATCCAGGAGCATGCTTTTGGACTGTGGGAGGAAACCGGAGTACCCGGCGAAAACCCACGCGGACACGGGGAGAGCATGCAAACTCCACACAGAAAGGCACCGGAGCCGAGAGACTCGAACCCGGGACCTTCTTGCTGTGAGGCGTCAGCGCTAAACCACTGCGCCACCGCGCCGCCCTTTATTCCCATATGCCAAACATTAATTAAAGCAGCAAAACATTCCAATAGAGGATCGTTCTGAATATTCAGTTCAGTTCAGTGTCAGGAGCTGCTTAATCCTTAAAAGAATTGTGGGGGCCGGAGCATATCCCAGCAAACACAGGGCGGAAGCCCGGTCTATACTCAGGACGTGATGCTAGTATATCGCAGGGCACTTTTTTGGGGCAATTTACTCAGTAGGACGATTAATAATAATAATAATAATTGCACTTCTAGAGCACTTTTCACCCGAGGGTTACAAAGCGTTGCGCGCCTAGACAGCTGTGTGTCTTTGGAAGGTGGGAGGAAAATGGAGTACCTGGCGAAAACCCAATAAGACACGGGGAGAACATGTAAACTCTAGAGAGAAAATCATCCAAGTCAGGAACTGAACCCGGGTGCTTCTTGCTGTCGGACAGGAGCCCCACTCACTGCGCCACCACACCACCCTCATCCTGATCAAGCAAAACAAAAAAATATTCTGCACACTTTTATTAGCAAATACCAAACGTCAAGGCTCCATAGCGTTTAATTTTGAAAACGATGTTGAACTGGCCCTCGAATCTGGATAAGCCTGATCGAGAAGTTAGAAGAATCCTAAAATATTTTTTGTCACATTATACATCGTGAAAAGTCAACCTACGAAATGTCAGGTCTGTAGCTTGTCTGTGACCGAAGAAATCAGGGTTCAAATTTTTGAAACAAAACATGTAAATATCCAAATGTATAAATATATATTAAGTGAAGTAAAATAAATGTGTGTAAACATAGTATTGAGACTGAGGCTTTCCTGTGTGATGAAAGAGCATTAAAAATACATGTTGTTGTTACACAACAAGCATTGAATTATGGTCTTTAATCAGATATTGTGAAGTAGGCTGTTCACTATGGTGAGCTTATTTCATGGTTGTGTAGAATTATAAATATGCAGAGAACTAATTTTGAAAGGTAGTAAAATTGCTTGCACATAACGCCCCTTTGCTCTGACAACCACAACGTCCATATCTCTCGGTCAGCTATAAGCAGCTGACCAATTTATATATATAACGTGTGCGTGGCCGTTTTTACGGTCCACTGTGGCATGTTACACTTGCCCCACACACACAGCTTCCACGTTCACAGCACACAGACTGTCCGGCCTCGATTCACGTTTCAATCAAATGAGGCACAGGCTTGGATTAAAACGCAGCGTGTTATCGCTTAAACAATCATAACAGTTGTATTTCTAAAGTGCCTTTCACCCGAGGGTCACAAAGCTAGACAGAGATATGGAGAAAACGACACGTCAACAACATCAGCATAGATCAAATAAGTAAAATAATTACTATAGATCACTGAAGGACACCACATAAAAATAAAATATTTTTTTAAACAATAAAACAACCATCACAACTCTGTCATGTCGGCTAACTGTCACAATGTATGGTGTGTAAAGTATTCGATCGGCAGGAATGGAATTCTGATAAGACAGTGGGAAAAAAAACCACATCTGGTTTTGCTTGACCAAGTGGACTTGAATGGCTGTCATGTCACCTATTGCTATCAGAGATAGCAAATCATTCATGATGTTTTATATGTAAAGGTACTAGTAGGGTAGCAGCCCTACGGGCCGATCTTGTTCTACGCATGTAACACGTTCTTCTGACGTCAGGATCAAGGTGGAAGAGTGATTTTACATAAGTTGGTGGTACGAGTGCAACAAATAGCAAGTTAAAGCCGACACAGGGTTAAAGTTTTAGAAGTATTATCAATAAGTGGAGAAATAACCGTACTAAGAAAAAAGCAAACCTTGGTGTTGTGCACCCTCAGTGTGGTAGTATATATAAACACTCGCTCCATCATATATTTAGATAGAAAATGTAAACATTTGAGTAGGTTGTACTTGACGATTATTTCATCTCATTATCTGAAACCGCTTAATCCTATATAGGGTCACGGTGAAGCCGGAGCCTATCCCGGAAACACAGGGCGTAAGGCAGGAATACACCCGACGACGGGACGCCGGTCCATCGCCGGGCATTGCGGGACAATTTTAGTCTCCGAACCAATCAACCTATCCAGGAGCATGCTTTTGGACTGTGGGAGGAAACCGGAGTACCCGGCGAAAATCCACGCGGACACGGGGAGAGCATGCAAACTCCACACAGAAAGGCACCGGAGCCGAGAGACTCGATTATTTTAATGCTTTAATTAAAGGCGATTACTCGCGGGCGAGTTTGATTGTCTACCAAGTAAGTTCATTCATTATCAATAGCCGCTTAATCCTATACAGGGTTGTGGGGGGGGCGTATATCCCAGCCAACAGACTGCGCAAGGCGGGGCAATACTCAGGATGTCACATCAGTACATCGCCGGGCACAATTTTTGGGGAGAGAGAACACGCAAACTCCATATGGAATCGCACCTCTACCAAGTTTTGTTTGATGAATTTGTAATTAGCTGAGGAGACCAATTCAGGATCGGTAACATCGACCGCAAATAAGACATGTGTTCATGCTTTAGTCATTATAAGATGCATATAATAAAAGGCTAATTATAGATTATGTGTACGTTTACAGAACTCCCAAACCGCTCCTGCATTTTCACCGAATTGCGCTTCATTTGAAAGCTGACTGCACGCATTGTACGTACACGAGACTGAAGTTAACTTTGACCCTTTCAGACGGCATCTCAGCCAAGAGGCGGATTATTTTTTGTACTATTTATACAATAGCTCGACATGAGAGGCTTATTTTTAAATTCATATATGGCATAATTTTTATAGAAATATTTTGCAACTAATTTTTTTCCTCACAATTTGACATTTTCACATATTTCACGTATTTTTAAAAACTATATTTACCGTGCTTAAATTGTTAAAATATTGTTTTATTGGAAAATTCTCCGTTCTCTCCGCAGCTCTGTGCACCGCTTTGTGACCCTCGGGTGAAAAGTGCTCTATAAAGGTTATTATTATTAATTGTCTCTGCTGAAACCCTATCGAGGCTAAAAGACCTTGGCCTTGGCATGTCCTGTCCACTTAATATATATAAAATATAGACCGGCTACAGCATTTCGCAACAAAGTCACAATTGCCCAATACAGTTAACCTCAGTAGTGTTTGGGTTGGTACTTATAGAAACAACTAATGTCAAAGTAAAACCTCAAGCAATTTAAAACATGGCCGTCGTATGCAATGTTACATCCTTTGGCCAGCTGTTTATTCTGTGTTGTAAGAATGTTTGTGATTCCTACGGGATAGATCGTACAGTACTTTGATGCATTGCGAGATGTAATGGTTTGTTTTAAGGAAGGCTACTGCATACAGGTTGAAAGGGTAAAGAAGCCTTTTCAAACCAGGGCACGATAATATGAAGTCGATGTTCAGGAGCAGGTGGTAAAAGCTTCACCCAGATTTTGAAAGATAAATTACTGACCTGTAACAGTGCAGGGTCAAGGAAAACACGTTCCCAGCATGGTTTTGTGCACTGTTAAATATATATTTGCGTGCGTGTTTACGCGCTAAAGCGTGCGTTCTCAACCTTTTCCACATGAAGGCCTACTTGACCCACTTGGTTTCCACGGAGCACTTGGTGGCGCTCGTGGTCCACTGATGGGTCGCGATCCACCGGTTGAGCATGGTAGCGCGAGAGCACTCAGCTCATTGGTTGTTAAGAAATTGCATGTGTGCCGTCACAATCAACCGTGGTCTATCCTCTGTTGGATGAAGGCCGCCTGCCCGAGTCATCATTACCGCTCAGTCTAGCGATCCATCCCCTGTGAATGAGAAGTGCATTCCCTTATTTGGTTTCACTTCTCTCATGTCACTTCCAGTCAGTGTTTATGAGATCTCTGAAGTGCGTAAACGTCCCCTAATCCACGTGTTCCTCTCCTTCTCTTGCAAGCATACTTCTTCCCTCACCTTTCAGCTGTCATCAAATGTTCTTGCTATGCCCATGCAATACACTAATGTAGGTTTACACGGCTATATGTATAATGAATACTTTCGAGAGCTGCTGTTTCGGGATGGACGCGTCGATCGCTACTCCACTCTCCATCGCGACGTTTCGCCTCCCACGTTGGAGGCATCATCAGGAGGCGTTCTGTGACTGAGTGCTTGAAGTGTCCATGTGATATAATAATAATTGCATTAAGAGAGTGCTTTTCACCCGAGGATCACAAAGCGCTGCATAGAGATGCGGAGAGAACGGCATGTCAACAACGACATAACATTTTCTCAACCGCAATTCATGACTAAAACATGTAACATATTATTGCTCATCATTATTAAATCGCTCAACAAAATAAATATGATTTAATTAGTGCCCTCGTGTCAGCAAATCAGGCATCGTGTGAAATGTGACCGGCCATGGTTTATACTTAGAATGCACGTCCCCAGTAGCTGTCTGCACTCCTCAAGCACAGGAGGGAGAGTGGAGTCATGGGGGCCTTAACCTGGAACAAAAATATATTTGAAACTTCAGCAGGAAGTGTGCAACAGGCCTGTCTCTCACCGCTATACAGTGTGCTGCCGCAGGCAGCTGGGATGGCTGGCTCTTGCATCTCATGGAAAACTGCCAGCCACGTATTTGGCGGTTCATTCTGCGTTGTCATAGTGATCTAGTGAGATGGCAGCGTTCGTCCAGGCCCAACTGGTGAAGTGGATTACTTCGCAAATGGCAGAAATTTCACAGAATGTTTGCACAACATTTTGGATGAGGTTTTTTGGGGTTTTCTCCGGGTATTCCGGTTTCCTCCTACCGTCCAAAGACAAGCTGCTGGCTATGTTAATTTAGTTTGCTGGGTAAATTGCCCAAAAAACATGTCCTGCGATGTACTGGCATCACATCCTGGGTATCCCCCCGCCTCGCGCCCTCATTTGGCAGGGATAGTCTCCAGCCTACCCGCGACCCTGTGCAGGATTAAACGGGCGGTGCGGTGGCCCAGTGGTTAGCGCTGACGCCTCACAGCAAGAAGGTCCCGGGTTCGAATCTCTCGGCTCGGGTGCCTTTCTGTGTGGAGTTTGCATGCTCTCCCCGTGTCCGCGTGGGTTTTCGCCAGGTACTCCGGTTTCCTCCCACAGTCCAAAAGCATGCTCCTGGATAGGTTGATTGGCTCGCAGACTAAAATTGTCCCGCAATGCCCGGCGATGGACTGGCGTCCCGTCGTCGTGTGTATTCCTGCCTTACGCCCTGTGTTTCCGGGATAGGCTCCGGCTCACCGTGACCCTATATAGGATTAAGCGGTTTCAGATAATGAGATGAGATGATAATGAATGAATGTACGCAAACAACTTTGGAATTTATTTCGTAAGGGCTAGTGATGAATAAAACTCATTTTAGTGTTTTTTGCTCTTGGCTGAGAGGAAAACCAAGTCTTTGCACATCGCGTGCAAGCCCACAACAGTAGCTAACAAATGTGAAATAAATTAAGAACACATGGTGGCGGAACAATGAGGAATTACAGCGCTTTGTGATCCTCGGGTGACAAGTGCCCTACAAGTGCAATTATTATTATTAGATAGCGGGAATCGGCAACAATGAACGGTTTATGTTCCCTTACCAGTTGCCATTGCCATTCCTCCACCTGTCCATCCATATGTCTCTGGCTGTCCAATCTGTGACTGGGTGTGTGTGTTCGCGGCCGTTTTTTTCGTTCGCGGCCTTCGTGCCTTTCTCCATCGCAGATGTCATTCATCCGCCGCTGCACCCACTTGTTAAAGAGTGGCGCGGCACAGAAGGTCCCTGACCTTATTTACCAACCCAGCAAACGAGGTTTTTTTCAATCTTATTTGGCATTCTTAGGAATGGCATTAGTTTGAACTATACAAACAATAGAAAAACATTCGGTTCATTTGCAAAGCAACCTACTCATTTATAGATTAAACACTAATAATACTCTCAAGTTCTAAAAATAAATTCTACTACCATATTAAAAAAAAAATATCGGAAGACGGCGGAATGAATGGCATTGAGGCAAAACCACAATCCATAGACCATTAATGGAGAGGAACGACTAAAGAGGAAGAAAGCGAGAGAAGCTTTGGCCAGCAGTGAGTAATTACCGATTGACAGTGAAAACAGCACCGTACCATACATAGTCTGGTACTTCAACAACAGACTTTTAAACGTTTGTTTCTACGTTAGCAGTAATAGTCAGCAACGCGCACAGACTTGTTTAGCGCAATAAACATAAACAATCACTATAACTGAGAAATACAGCAAGCTGCTGAAGTTGTGCCATGAGCTTGCAACACACCAGTTCGATTCCCTCGCCCGACAAAGGCGTTGCAACAATGGGTATTTATTCTTAATTCCTCACCTTCAGCTAGTCGTGGAAATGGGTTCACATAGTTGATCGGCAAGTCCTGTGTGGTAAGATAAAGTGTGGCTACCAACACTTTACAGTGTGGAATAGTTGGCCAAATACCAAAGTTATTCTTTCGAGATGGCCGTGTCGAGTGCTCCTCCTCTCTCCTTCGCGACGTCTTGCCTCACACGTTGGAGACATCTTTACACTGACACTGAATACTGTTGAGATTCTGAAGGGCGTCTTCAGAGTCTTAGCAATCTTCAGACTCATCACGCCTGAAGATGCCTCCAAAGTGGGGACTGAAATATCGTGAAGGAGAGAGGAGGAGCGCTCGACATGACTATCTCGAAAGAATGGTATTTGAAAGCAAAGATCATGCATCGAACCGTGAAAACCTACATCAACCAAATACCCTTCAGAGATTTCTATGTTTGAGGTCCGAGCAGTAGTGGTGTCAGCAAGCAACTGCAGGGTTGCACCTTTACCCATTGTTTACTTATATGCTATTGGCGCAAGTAATTTCAGTGGTTACCATTTTACCAATTGTCGTTTAACAACGCTACTTGAAACACGCGCTTATCTGGTCTAATGCCTACATCATTTCAAGGGACGCTGGCTTTTGTAGCCGCTCTTGCTAGTGTCAAATATACAAGTACATCTGAGTGTATTGAAGCAGCTTTAATCACTTTTTTCTTGTTACTCTGGTTTACTTTATATTCCTTTTGAATGTAATTATTCTTTTGAATTTAATCATTCAAAATCAATGTATATTTACACCTCAACCCTTGGGGCCTTCCATACTGACGGAGAAAGTCAAGCCTCGCACTTGTCTCGCACCAGCACGGTCCACCTCACAGCAGCTACAAAAGTCGCCGCAGCCCAACCAGTACCTGCATCTCACTCATCGCGTAGCAAATCTTCACGATCACCCTCACTTTCCTCACCTCATTCTCCCTCACTTAACCCTCCTCATCTTTTCCTTATATCCCCACCCTCCGCCGCCACACATCCTGGCTGTCGGATCTCAGCGCTGTTGTTGAACCGCCACTGTTTAAAAACGCCACTGTTTAAAAGCACCAGATAAACGAGTTGTACAAGTCATTCCTAGTGTGTTTGAAGCAGTTGTAATCGTTTATTTTGGTTTCATTCTGTTCAGTCTTAATCATTCATTTTATGTCACGACTATTGGGGCCTACTCTTCTCACTGCGTGAGTGAACCCTACCTCGCCTCAAGGTAGCAGTTTGCAGCAGTCTCTTAACAGTAGCAGCTCCCTCACTCATCACGTACTCACCATCTTGGTTATTTTTTTGGTTTTGCACTGGGACGATGAACCCATCAAATTTATCCTTGACAGCCAGGCCTTCGAAGTTGCTACGGCAGTCCGGAGTCTAGGAGTGACTCTTAATTGCTGAATCACTCTCGAAACACACATCGACTAAATGACAAAGGTAGCCTATTTCCATCTCAGAAACATAGCAAGACTGCACAACATCCTGTCATCTTCTGATGCTGAGCAGCTAATACACATCTTCATCTCATCACGAATCGATTATGGCAATGTACCACTTCCTGGCATCCCTGCATACCTGATCAATTGTATCCAAGTGTGCAAAATTCAGCTGCTGGAGTCCTCACCCACTCTCCATTCCACAATAACATGTCCCTAGTACTGGTGTTTCTCCACTGGCCACCGGTTAAATATAGGATTGAATTAAAGATCCTCCTTCTCACCTACAAGGCTCTTACTGGCGCTACTCTAACATACATCAGTTACCTACGTCAGGCACCCTACTCAACATAACAACTTCGATCCTCCAATACGGGCTTACTGCATGTGCCCAGATTGCACCTCCATACGATTGGTGACAGAGCCTTCTTGCACGCTGATTTCAGACTCTGGAATGCCCTTCCATTGGAGATTCAGTCAGCTGGGTCCCTGGGCATCTTCAAACCTCGTCTGAAGACTCATTTGTTCCGTAAAGCATTGAAGTCCTCTGGCTAGGACTGTTGATGCTGCTCACTGTTGTTGTGCTGGGATGATGGCTCGCTGTTAACTTACCCCTGCTCAGGAACACGTATTCCTTTCTTCGTTCGTTCAAAAATTATTTTTTTTCTCTTATTTTGTGTCCTGTGATTTAGAGCCATTATTTTACTTTTAAGTGATTTACTGTTAATCTTGTTAAAATGCCATTCTCTCCACAGCTCAGATTTGTAATAAAAAAAAAACAATAGCAAATTTTATTGTTGTTGATTTGCCGTCACATATGTTGTTGCTTTTGTTGACGTCACCTTCACAGCTTTGGGCAGGGTTTTGTGACCCTCGGATGAAAAGCGTTCTAGAAGTGCAATTATTATCTTTTGAGAACACTAGATAAGAGCCTTACTTTAACAAATGTTGCCCTATTCCTTTTAGACAGACTGCTATACCATGAATAAAATAGGTGACATGGACAATGAACCTTGTCCCCAGCAGAGACATACCGGAGAGATTGATACTTTAGACTATTAGAAACCATACTTGTAATAGTATGATCATCACACACACACACACACAGTACTAAAATAAGCAGCATCAGAGGGATGGTTGAACCATTTTTTTACGTGAGATCTAAAGCTTGACAACATTTTGCAACATTTTCGAAGATGAAAAATATCCGAAATGCGCTCAAAAAAGATCTCCACTGAGTTGTGTCGGTGCTTCCCAAGATAAATGTCCGCGTCTCCATGAGCTGAGTAAACTTAGATGCAGAGATACCCTGGGTGGGTAAGCAGATGCCACTCATAGGACGTACTGTTATAGGCAGGGTGTGGCACGTGAAGTTGGCAAGGGCCATCGACGTGAACTTTGTCAGTGTACGCAGCAGTTCACGTAATGTGTTATGAATCAGGTGACCCGAGTCTCAGTTCCTGCCATCATCAACATCTTCGATGAGCCGGATATGAGCCTCCTGTGTCGACTGCTTCTCAAATGAGCATCTGGTATGGAGCGTAAATATAATCACTGGAGTGACAACAGTGGCCAGGCGTGGCGCTCGTCACGCCACCCCTTCGTGTGGCATGCCGGCCTTGTGAGTCCTCGTTAACACATTTTTTTCAGAATCATGGGGGAATCTCTATCGCTTGTGTGTGATAGCGCAATCTTGTGTGGCTGCATGTGTTTTAAAGCACGGTTAACCCAAGCTTTAGAGAAAAAGGTTGCATGCCATTTACTGTGGAGCCTATAGTTGGTTTGTGGAGTTAAGAGTTTACAAGCGGACAGTGCGATTGCTTGCGAGACCCGTGATTCATCGAACTCGGGTTGTTGATTTGCGTAATCCCCTGTTGGCGAGCTCCTGTTCACAATACACATTACACACGTGGTGCGTGACTCATTGTAACACGTGGCTATGCATGAGGTCATCCAGAAGGTGCGAAGGGGGGGGGGGGCGACACGGAGGAATATAAAGACGGAGGAGTTCGTCAGTGGCGGTTCGAGTTGCTGTTTGGAGACGGAGTCAGGGAGAGTTGGTCGTCAGGCGGAGGAGTCATCAGGTCGTCAGCATCTAGTCGCCGCTTGTGTTCGTTATGCCCGGGCCCGCGCGCGCTGTTCAATTGAACATCAAAAGACAAGAAGTCTCTGTTCACTAGCTGAAAGATCGTGGAGTGAACGCTGATCCTTGCCGTGGCCATTATCGTCGAGCCACCACGAGTCTGCGGTCCAAGTCGTGGTGCCACAGTTTTAGTGTCAGAGAGTGGGACGCGGACTCACGTTGAGACTGCGACGAGTGGCGGCTGGAGAGCGGCGAGGAGTCTGGTGGCGGAGCAGCGAGCAGAGTGAGCCAGCGGTGCAGCGGCGTGGGCTGGGGGGCGGGGCAGCGACAGCGGAAGCGAGGCGCGGGGGAAAATCGCCGCGGCAAAATGGCGGATCGACTCGAGAGTCGCGTCTTGGCGAGTGACGGCAATGGTGATGACGACAGCGATGGTGGCGACGATGGCGGACGGCGAAGGAGGCGACGACGGCGGATGGCGATGGTGGCGGCGATGACGGCGGAGCGATGGCGGGCTCGCCATTGTTTGCCGGGCCGCGACACGCAGGCGTGCCATTGTCCAGCGGCCGCGCCGCGCGGGCTGGCCGTTGTCCAGCAGCCGCGCGTGGTGTTGGAGCCCGCTGGGAGCCATTGTGCTGGCATTCCCCCCGGCGCGTCCCAAGCCGGGAAGAGATGAAGGCGTGGCTCGGCGGGCCTACGTTGTACAGAGGTGTAGGTGTGTGTGTGAGTACATGTGTGTGCGAGTACGTGCGTGTAGGTGTAGGCGTGTGTGTATGTGTGACTTTTGCGGGAAACAGAATACGGACAAAAGCATAGACGTGTCTGTACCTTGCGTGCTCAAGTTTTACAAGGGAAACCTGAGCTCATTTGCTTAATAACTGTGGTGTACAGACGTGCCACGGTGCATGAAGGTACTGTGGTTTGTTTCTTTCTCCTAAGTGTTTTGATCCTAAATAGGAATAACGCTTTATCGCATAAGAAAAATACAAAGCGAGCTGTGGAATGGGGATGGGGGAGATAACCAGGCCACCCAACACGATTGACCCGACCTACACACTACCCTGGCTCCAGGCTGTGGGCCAGATTCCAAGAGGTTATCCCTAATACATTAAGGTCACTGAAACCAGCACACACGATTGACTGTTTCCCTGTGCCAACCCATGTACCCATGGCTGACAATAGATGCCATACGCTGTAATGCCAGGTGTTTGGGCAAGGGTCTGAATAATCCAAGTGAGTTATTCTGCCGGTGTTCAGTGGCAGTAACATAAGTGCTAGCGCCAGTACATTTTAATAGAGGACAGTGCGTCTTTACGTCTGTCAGAAAATCAATTTGTATAGAGAGATTTAAGTCAAAGAGTCAACGTTCCAGTAGGAGGTGATTTAGCAGAGTACTTGAAAATTCAAATCCACTCGCTAATCATCCCTACCGGGTTTATAATGAGAACAGCAGATGTTTTCTAAAGAAACTGCTATTTCCAGCATTAGCTTCGGGCGAGAAATAAAGATGAGCATTGATCCACACTTGTTTGAGCAAATGTTCCCGTTCTCGTCTGTTAGTTATCATTAAAACATTGTTCTGCTCTTAACCTACGTTTTCTCAACTTCAGCCCACGGCACAGCTTGCCGCGATTGCCCAACCATCGAAAGCATTTTGCCACACGCGAGAATGCCAACTGTGCAGCACCTTCATTTGTGTTTGAATAATATTTGCATGATGATTGCTTCGAAAAGCTGCTCTCTCGGGACAGCCGCGTCGATGGCTCTCTCTCCTCTCCTCGCGACGTTTCGCCTCACGTTGGAGGCATCCTCAGGTGAGGATGCCTCCAACGTGTGAGGCGAGAGAGCCATCGACGCGGCTGTCCCGAGAGAGCAGCTTTTCGAAGCAATCATCATGCATCGAGCCGTGAAAACCTACATCATTACAATATTTGCATATCTAGAGCGCTTTTCACCCGAGGGTCACAAAGCGCTGCACAGAGCTGTGGAGAGAACGGATAGAAATGGACGCTGGAGGAGTAACGATGACCAGGGTTACACAACACCGCACAACTCTTGCCTTCATTTGTGACGGCGGGGGTTTATGTGCGGCGAGCCGACGTGTATATCTCAAACCTTAAATATAAATCGCAACAAGGATAACCCCCCCCCCATGCGGTAAACTATACAAGGCGTATACGTGCAACATTTAAACAAAAACTCTCGAAATAGGAATTCTATGGACGAAAACCTCTGTGAATGGGGAGCATGGCTGAGGTAATTGGATATGTGCCGGCTTGTGAGCTGCACGGCTCAAATGTGGTCATTAGGGTGTGGCCTCTCCTCGCCCCCACGACGGCAGATTCCACGGGATCAAGAGAAGATTACCCAATTGCTGAAGCGGTTTTGCTCCCTGGGGCGGCGCGGTGGCGCAGTGGTTAGCGCTGACGCCTCACAGCAAGAAGGTCCCGGGTTCGAGTCTCTCGGCTCGGGTGCTTTTCTGTGTGGAGTTTGCATGCTCTCCCCGTGTCCGCGTGGGTTTTCGCCGGGTACTCCGGTTTCCTCCCACAGTCTAAAAGCATGCTCCTGGATAGGTTGATTGGCTCGCAGACTAAAATTGTCCCGCAATGCCCGGCGATGGACCGGCGTCCCGTCGTCGGGTGTATTCCTGCCTTACGCCCTGTGTTTCCGGGATAGGCTCCGGCTCACCGTGACCCTATATAGGATTAAGCGGTTTCAGATAATGAGATGAGAGATGAGAGGTTTTGCTCCCTCGGTAACTGTGCGAAAGTTGCTCCAGTAGTATGCCAGAGAAGTCGTGCGCATGTACTCCTCACCGCGGCAAGCTCATGATCTCAGATTTGTGGGGAATGGCAGGTGACGGCTAGCATTATGCAGTCACTATAATTTTCTCATTCCCGTAATAGAAAAAAATCACACGGACAGGACCACACATGACTCTCTGGAACAGTTATTTAAACGGCGACAAATACTGATGCATATATTCATGTTTAGCGAGAGCAGTGTACATTAAAGCCTAGTTGTAACTGTACTTTAATGTGTGCAGCAATTTATAAACTGGCAAGCCAGTTATATAAAAGAGGCTCTATTTTATAAGGGGTTCGACTGGGTAAGGAATTGAATTATGCGCATGGCGAGCGTGAATGGAAGCACATTTCGCAGATATAAGGTCAGACCCGCACGCCAACGTTCAACCATCAAGGCACACACTCACATACCTCGAACCGCACACACGCTGCATGTACGCGTGTGCTTAACAACGAATACTTAAACAATCAAACACCCGTGCTTTGCACCAGGGGTTCTCAAGATTTTACATCTCAAGGTCACACTTGGGCCATTTGAGTGTGGTCTTCACAGCCCACATGGTGATGCTCACGGCCAACTGCTGGGTCACGACCCACTTGGTTGGGAAGTGGTTTTACACCAAAACACTTGCTCTCTGCACACGTCTACACTTTGTAAAGGATCAACGGTGACACTGTACAGCAGTACTGATAACATTTCCTTTAAATGAAACTTTAAAAAGAAATATAGAAGCCAATCATGCCCTGGGTGTGGTTGGTATCCTCGGTATTACAGACTGATTCGAAGGTTTTGAAGTGTTCGAGTAAGCAAGACGTGTTCGGGTAAGCAAGACGTTTTGTAATCCTTCAGTTTATGACTCATTGCTTTTGTTTCTTCTGGGGTGATCGATTCCAATGCTGTACTGAATTCTTGTGCTCTGCAGTTGCTTAATCACATCGTAATTTTTACGCCGCATTAATAACACCCAGTTTCTAACTCATATTTTGTAATACTCTATTCCTGTGTTCAATGTTCGATATACTGTCTATATACTGCAGAGTTAAGGAATAGGAGAGGGGGGACTTTTACTGTAGAGGGGGGACCAACGCCACGTTGGGGACGGACAGCACGGGCTGCGGGGGGACTTTTACGACAGAAGGGTGACGTCGGTTAGAACTTGCTAGAAGGGGCCGCGGGGATATAAGCGGGGGGTTGGAGGGGCGAAGAGAGTCTCCTAGGGGAACGAGGAGGAAGCGTCACGATGTAGCAGCTCGTTGTGTGCCGCTATTCCGGCCTCGTGCACTGTTGGTTTCAATAAAGCATCGAAAATCAAGAAGTCTCTGCTCATCCATGCTCGCTGACTGGTCTATCGCGGAGTGGGTGCTGATCCTAGCCATGATGTTGCCGCTGTAAGCCGTCACAATCCCGGAGTCAAAGTCGTGGTGTCACAATACTACAGTAGAACAGTAAAAATTCTTTCAAACTCGTTACTAAACCTTGCACAATTCTGATGATTGCTTCGAAAAGCTGCTCTCTATCTTGCACAATTCGCCATAAGTTACTTAGACAGAATTATAATTTGAGCGGCCATTAACTGAACTTCACATTGTTTTATAAGGTCCCGACAGAAGGATGTATCCCTTTATTTTCAGCAGGCATGAGTGCATGCCTGGTATAAGATTTTTAAAAAAATTGAAATAAAAACATTTGTGTAAGGTGAGTTTAGGAGATAAAGAAACTCCCAAAGTGCCGAGAACCGTATCATAATATTAAAGCCCAAAATTAAAGGCAATGGAAATGATACGCTGCCATAAGGCTATTTATTTATTTATTTAATAACCATTTAAACTGGAAATAAGCTACGGTAACAGTCTAGACATTTGAAAGCGACTAGAAAGAGTAAAATGGCAAGAATAAGATTTCAAAGAGACGCTGCCGTGGTAGACTAAAGTAGAGGGTGGTATGTTGTGGGGTTTTCGATAACCACATAGTTGAATGACATGTGGCTACACGTGAAATGTCTTGACAAGCAGGCTTGGGCATGCAAGGCATTACTTTCCACGCTTGTGGAAATTGTTACCCTGATGCCACTGCATACTTTGCTCGTGGTGCTCACCATTTTCTTCACAAACACGCAATTGTGTTTTCAAATAGTACGTTGTGATAATCAACCATGTACTTTGCAAGAATTGATGTAGCAGTCGTGGCGGGGGGCCTCGACGACCCAATCCCTGGACAAAAACTCTGGCAATAGGGACATGGAATGTCA
>JAZEWT010000011.1:23315722-23330812 GCA_036362905.1 Mordacia mordax
AGTGTCTGGGGTGAAGGAAGTCTGGGCATCGCTGCTTAGACTGCTGCCCCCGCGACCCGGCATCGGATAAAGCGGATGAAGATGGATGGATGGATGGACATGCTCTTGGTTAAGGTGCCCCCTAAAGTTCTTTGAATTTTCCTTTCTTGTAAAATTGTTGAAGTTGAAATTGCAATTGGTTCCCTACGTGGTAAACGTGTAATTAAAACACAAGTACAGTTTAACTGTTTATTAAAACAAATTCAAGTGTTAAATGTGCCAATTGCATTTAACTAATCTTTAAATGTTCCATATTGTGTACGTCTAGATCACCATATCTCATTTCAGCATTAAATTACCAAGCACTGCATGATGGCACATGCAACATACACAACATTGTATCCTCTGTGATCATCCAATGTGAATGCTGAATCTTTTAAAACCAAAATGTCATGCTTTAATATTTAGCGACACCTGGTAAACAGTTTTGCCAGTCAGCCTCACCTGAAGCTATTGTGTAGCATTCAAACTTAATATGGATATAGTTATTTAAGTTGCCATACGCTGCCATATGCAAGCATACGTATTTAACTATGCAAGACGTACAATATTGAAAGAAACCTTGCTTTTATGGGCTATAGAAACACATTTTTGTTTGTAAAAAAAAATCGAAATCTATGCAATATACAGGTAATAATGCAATTGAATACTTAGCAAATATAAACCTAATTGTCAAAAAAATCAGGAAATCACCTTTTCTGCCGAAAAGAATAATTTTCACATGGAAAAGTTAATGTACTGATGCAGGTTGTTCACAACTTGATAGCCTTGTGGAGAATTCTTTGACATGGCTGAATTTAATGAAGTTAACTGCTTAAATGAAGTAAATTACTTTTTTTAATTAAAAAAAGGATATATGCATCACGTTTGTACTGTATTCATTCGAGCGCAGTGTATTGTCGAGGCACGTTTACTGGGGTATACTTCAGTTATGCTTAATGCTATTAAACCTACATCGTGTTGCCTCGTCGAAAGTATACAAGCATGTGAATGCAGCCAAAATGAAATGCCAGCTCGTTCGACACAACATGCAGTCCACTCAAGGAGAGACTGCACACAGATAACAACCGTGTCTGTGTAATTATTCTGCCTCCTCAATCGTGAATTATCACCCTCTGAAGTCATCACACCTACATACATGCTGAGTATTTGTAAGGATAACTGACGTCACATCTTGGGTATTTCACCGACTTGCGCCCTCGTCACTCAGGATAGGCTATGGCACCCCTGCGACCCTAGTACAGGATTAAGCGAGTATTGATAATACGATATTTTCATCATTATTATCATTCTGAATGCCCACTTTATCCTGTAATGGGTCGCAGGAGGCCAGAGCCAATCCCGGCAAACAGAGGGTGCAAGGCGGGACTTTTCCCTGGATGTGACACCAATACATTTGAAGGGCACTTTGGGTAATTTGCTCAAAAGGTCAATTAACCTAGGCAGCAGCATGTCCTTGGATGCCAGAGGAAACCAGAGTACCCAGCAAAAACCCACGCGGACATGCGGAGAGGGCGGCGCAGTGGTTGGCGCTGACGCCTCACAACAAGAAGGTCCCGGGTTCGAATCTCTCGGCTCGGGTGCCTTTGTGTGTGGAGTTTGCATGCTCTCCCCGTGTCCGCGTGGGTTTTCGCCGGGTACTCCGGTTTCCTCCCACAGTCCAAAAGCATGCTCCTGGATAGGTTGATTGGCTCGCAGACTAAAATTGTCCCACAATGCCCGGCGATGGACTGGCGTCCCGTCGTCGGGTGTATTCCTGCCTTACGCCCTGTGTTTCCGGGATAGGCTCCGGCTCACCGTGACCCTATATAGGATTAAGCGGTTTCAGATGATGAGATGAGATGAGGACATGCGGAGAACACGCAAACTCTACAAAGATAGGTACCTCAGCCAGGAATCAAACATTAGGGTTCTTGCTGTGAAGCAAGAGCTTCTCACTGCACCACCACACCGCCCTACGATATTTTAAACCGGCACCATCCCCAATGTGAAAATGTGCACTGTAAGTTTTTTTTATCAAACATTACGTTTTTTCAAATATACAAGTCATCTTGACACAACGGGAAACATTATCAGTGACTAAGGCTTAAGAAATATGAAAAAAAAAACCTGAATATTGATGATTGCTTCGAAAAGCTGCTCTCGGGACAGCCGCGTCGATGGCTCTCTCTCCTCTCCTCGCGACGTTTCGCCTCACACGGATGCCTCTAACGTGAGGCGAAACGTCGCGAGGAGAGGAGAGAGAGCCATCGACGCGGCTGTCCGGAGAAAGCAGCTTTTCGAAGCAATCATCATGCATCGAGCCGTGAAAACCTACATCATTACAACCCTGAATATTGTTTAAACATGCATACTTTAATCATTAGGTAGGTTATTTTGTAAAACCTCATGATAGCAACTATAAAACATCAACTTAGAGGCAATCATACATCAAATAAGGAAAATATTTTTTCAATGTGTATTTTACAGTGCTTGCGGTGCATAAGATGTCCTCCACACCGTAGTTATATATTACACGTTATGCACCACAACATGTAATGCTGCAGTCATGCACAGGCAAGTCATTTCATGTCCTCAGTGCAGCCGGACAGACGTTTGATTCAATACTGGTATTGTACCATCATTCTTATGGTGTTTGTTGATTAAAGTTGCTCTGTTATCCTTAAATGTACTGAAGTCAGTCAGAATCAGTACTCACTTAATCCTGCAAAAGGTTGCAGACATAGGGTGAAAGGCAGGGCTATACCGAGGATGTGACACCAGTTGATTGCAGAGCACTTTTTTGGGGCAAATTACTCAGAAGGCCAATTAACCTAGGCGGCAGCGTTTCTTTGGACGGTGGAAGGAAACCGGAGTACCCAGCGACAACCCACGCAGACATGGGGAGAATACGCAAACTCCACTTGACACCTGAGCTAGGAATCGAACCCGGGCTCTTGCTGTGAGGCAGCAGCGCTACTCACTGCGCCACCACGCCGCCTATAGACTAAAGTAGACATCCTTATACACACCACCGGCAATCAAAACCTTAATCTCCTGAGCTTCAGAGGTGCTCTTATAACTGCTGTTGGTGAATACCATAACAACTTTGGCATGATTGGACACTTGCAGGAAATTAAAAATAATTCCAATTTAAAAACAAATTGTAACATTAGTTTTCTGTAAATGTGTTTTGTGCATTATTTTAAAACGATGTAAGAAAATCTGTCAATGCCCTCTCTTTTCACTTGCATTTATGTAAATCAAAGATAATAGACTGAAGCTTGATACACATTTAACTTATGGCTTGCTGCCACACGTCTAGCAAAAAGCATGCGTGGCATGAGTTTCACTGTATATTCAGTAAGCTATTTATAGCCGATGAAATAAAAATGTCAATACTGTTGTTTCTTTTTTCAGAGCAAATTAAATGTACGTATAATTTATAGGGACTTCATAGCTTTACAATTTCTAAACCACTCTACCTTGAGTAAATCGCATAAAACATCTGGATATCCAGCAACATTTGTTTAGCACAGTTGACTGCTGTATGAAATCCAGAAGGATTAACCTAATCTAGAGTGCGCTTGCTTGGATACATGCTGCTGCCTTATATTGGTCTGGAAGTCCAATAAGCCTATGGACCAAAACATTTACATATATAGGGACACACACTGCCGTTTTCTTTACAGCTCGTATTTGTGAAAAAAAATCCCCAAAAAACATTGTGGCTTATTTTCCATTGTCGTTGTTGTTGACATGCCGTTCTCTACACAGCTCTGCACAGCGCTTTGTGACCCTCAGGTGAAAGGCACTCTAGAAATGCAATTATTATTATTAATATGGGGACAGTATATCTTGGCCAAGATTTCAGTTGGGAGTCTTGTACCAAACAAACTGCATTTATAATAAGGCAGTCAAGCATGTTTCAATCTACCACTGCCATCACAACAGCTACAAACGACAAAGTGGTCAGCTGCAGTGAGCTATATGATTGGTCCAAGCACCCACACGGAATCTCGGCCAATGGAGGATGTGGCTAGCTACTGCAAATGATTGGTCCAAACACATGCACATGATATGGCCACATTTACACAGCAGCCAATCATATTTGCTCGACATGCACAACTTAACTACTGTTATCCTCTATAGCCATACTGATGACAGTGTGAGATAAAATGGTCTACACATAAGCACTTCTGCACATGCAACATTTTAATATGCTAATATAATATTTGCCACAAAAGTGTAAAGCCTCTAATTTTAATGAAACATGATTCAGTAAATAATACAAGAGGTCGTGGTGCCTGTCAGCACCATTTGAGAGTGTATGGCTGTGGTGTATCTTCTGGCAAAGTTCAGTGAAGTCCTTTATACAGAAGCAGCTGAAACACAAATAAATCCTCATTAGCATGATCTGAAATTTCGAAAAACAACATTGCAGCCATAACGAGTATTTCAAACAAATCAACTTGAGAACCACACCGAAAAAATGATGAATATCTTTCCTAAGTGATAACTGAAAATAGCTGCTCTCCACCTGGCAGATTTTTAACAATGTTGAACATATGTATCAGCTGCTTAAATGTTCATTCATTATCAATGCCCACTTAATCCTGTACAGGGTCGCGGGGGGCTGGAGCCTATCCCGGCCGAAAGAGGGCGCAAGGCGGGAGAATACCCAGGATGTGACACCAGTAAATCGCAGGAAACACATTTTTGGTGCAATTTACTCAGCAGGTCAATTAGCTTAGGCGTGCCTTTGGACCGTGGGGGGTAACCAGAGTACCTGACAAAATCCCACGCGAACACGGGGGAGACCACGCAAACTGCTTAAATCTATCCCACAAATATAACATTGTGCATGTGGCTGTCTGTTCATCCATGTGGCGCTCTAGATCTCCAGAATGGTACAAGAGAGAAAAACGATATTGACATGTCTTATTGTTGTGTCATTGGTGACAGTGGTGACATCTGCGCCTCACAGAAAGAATCTCCTGCCCGAGGCAGTCCGATTCTGCCTAGAGTGCCTTTCTGTGTGTGTTCTCCCCTTTTTCTGTGTGGATTTCCTCTAGGTTTTCCAGTTTTTTCCCACAACAAAAAACACTCAATAATTTTGTCATATAATATCATAGTATATTTTGAACGCAATGTCTGGCAATTGCCCTGAATAAAGGTATCTGCTAAATGATAATTAATAATGACAAAAAAAATATCGACTAAAACTTATTTAAGCCATCCTGTGCAAAATTTCAGACAGTGTTAGTAATTACCAGCTTTAGAAAGCAGAGCTAAGTAGTTTTTCATTGCAATATATAATCAGACCTTAATCCAACATTGACGAACGTGTCCATATGCCATACATGTGCTTTAACGGTCGGAGTTTTTTGGAGAAATAAAAATGTAAGTGTATTTTTTCGAATGTCAGAGTCTGCAATTTGTCTACATTCACTATTAAAAGGTGACTAACATTAAGCAATTCTGTCACTTGAACACTCACCTGCAGGGGCAGGTGTGCGCCAGCTCCTGTAAGTGATCCACGCACCAAAACCATAAGCACCAGTTGCAAGAAAACCAAAGATCTGTGTTGGAAAAGAGAAGAAAAAAAAATCAGTATCCGGATTACAGAAGAACAACTTCAATTAGGATAACTACATTACTTCAATTAAAAAAAACTTGACAATAGCAATAAGTCCTGCTAAGGCACACTTATTTTTTCCAATTTACCCAAGGATTGCTGCATATCTGACAAGTACCTCGTAGCTACTGCATTCATTTATCTAATATCCAGCATAGATTATATCTCGCTAGTCTTATTCTTAGACTAGGCTAATACTGGAAAGAGGGGTTGGAAATACAAATTTTAAACTGGGGCTAACACGACCCAAGCTGACGGTCTTGCACCACTTGCACTTCTCATAAGCAACTATTACCGTGATAAATATCTGTTCATTATGACGGTATATATTATGAAAGCATATGCACATTGCTCTACGCGTATTCATTTTGACATACAAAATTTAAAATTATGTAAAATATTGCAACAAATATGGTCTGTCTGATATCGAAATTTTAATATTGACCTATATACTAAATTGGTAAATGGATGGAGGCAGTACATGCATGGGTAACACTTTTGCTAAGTTAAGTCTTATTAACTTTGAATTGACGGAAAAAGTGTAGCCATGGGTGTGGCAACTTCCCCACGAGAGGTGTAAAAACTGTAACTGACTCAAAGAGGGTGTGGCAATTAATCTGGCTGTACCGTACTTTATTATACAAGCACACGTGAATGGGCTTAACACATGCCTTTTTGGGCCATATTTTTATATTATATAATTGCAATTCTCTTCTTGTAGTCATGTGTTTCCCTTTCTAACATAACCGAGATGAGCAACCTCATCAGAATAGCAACGGTGCTGTTACATTTGTACTCCACACAGAATGTAGGAAAATAAATCTTGACGTTAGTTCAATTCAATACCAGAGATCAACATTACTTGTGCATTTCCACCAAGTGAAATTACCCTAAGGGCAAAATGCCACAACAGCACTTTGTGCAGACTGCTATGGCGCTGGGCACACCGGTCCAGACCTGCAGTACACAGACTGAACACGTACCGTTCCTGCAATGAGGCTGCCGTAGCCGCGGGTATTGGCAGCAAGCGTTATGGAGGCGATCAACAGCAGGATGAATCCAATGACATAATGGATGAGCTCCTGTAATAACGGCAAAGAGAATTAAGCGTTTTGGTTTTAAGAGAATCGTATAAAACAACAGGACAATACTGAACGGCTGTGCCGAGTAAACTTTAGATTCACTTAAGCTTGTTCACAAAATACTTGGCAAATTTAGGGGCGCGATGCCCCCTGCATATCAGTGTTATTAAAACCTATATTATTTCCAAGGTGAAATTAGTCTTTACAAGATTGAAATGCTATTTGTAAAATTACACTGGTATTCTTGGTGCTTTAAAATATGAACCAACAACAACACTATGGGCGTTAAGATCTTAACACCTGCATAATCGCCAGATACGGTAAAACCTGTTCTACTCTTATATATGTATACTGGCAAAAAAGTACCCATAGCGTTAACAGCTCCACCTAAGCTATAAAGCATTGATAACGCGTTGTCCTGAGCTGACTGCCTTTTGGCAACGGCTGACACCGGCAAATAGGCTCAAAAGGAAGCCACTGCCAGGTGAAGGTCGGTCAGTTGAAGGACAATGTATAGGTTATCAAAGCTACCTGTTTGCATATTTTGCCACTAGTATGTGTGGCTTTTGCAAACTGGATGCATTGCAAAATGTGTCTATTGTGGTGTTTGGGATCTTAACACCTGCATAATCGCCAGATACGGTAAAACCTGTTCTACTCTTAACAAAACACAAGCGTAGAAATACCCACTTACACTATGGAAAAACCCAAGCTAATTCTGAAACCCACAAATCCCGTGGCAGAACAACATTAAACAGGGAGCCTGGTGCGATTTTTCCACAATGTGGAGATGATGCAGTTTTCTTAATATTGTTTTGCGTCCCCGTACAAATCGCTGTTATGTGCAGGGCATGCAGCATCTACTCATATTATATAAAATTACAACAGGTTTTGCCATATCTGACGATGATGCAGGTGTTAAGATCTTAACACCTGCATACTTAACACCTGCATAATTGCCAGGCAAGTATGCAGGTGTTAAGATTTTAACACCTGCATAATCGCCAGATATGGTAAAACCTGCTGTAATTTTATATATGTATACTGGCAAAAAAGTACTCATAGCGTACTCATATTATGTTGGGGAAAACTGCAGGATCTTCTGGAGCATTTTATAAAACAATGTCAGATGAAAATTAGTTATTATTCTGAAAATATCATAATACGCTAATTACGGCATACAATGGATATTTTTGGTAGTGTTAAAACATACACGTAAAAACGTTATTGAAAATCGAAAGTGTCACATTAAATCCGATGCAAGGTCATGCAAGATGCAACTAGAATGCAGTTGCATAGTTCTCTTAAACACCACTGCTATTTTTCATCAGGTCATCTTGCTTGCTGTAGACACATCATCGTGTTTACCATATCTACCAAGAAAATTTGCGTAATTTGTGTTAATACTGTATTACAATTTTCGGTTTGTTTACATTCTTCATTTGCCATGTGTGCTCTCATCATTGCACACTAGATATCATTGCAAGATTCACTTTCACTAATCCCCATTGGATCTGTATTCACCACATTAGTTAAGTTATATTTACAAAAAACAAGCTAAGACTGTTCCCTTACACAACAATGTTTCCAGATATCCGTGACGGCTCCAATTACTGATATGCATTGCTATCATCTACTTCACAACTCTAACACAAGTTACTTTTGGCCATTTTTATCGTTCGTAAGAATCACAATGAAGAGGTTTACCGTCCTTATTAGTTGCTAAATATATCGAACTTTCCTTGCGTCTGTTTCATTGCATAGTCTACGATAAACATAGGAAAATGGTGAATTGAAAGTATACTTCCTAACTTTGCACTTACAAATGCACAGTTAAAGATTGTCCTGGATTGTAATCTTTGAGAACCACTCGTGCATTCGATTGTGTAATATTAAGTGTAAGTACCATTTAAGGATTAACTGAGTTTATTATTTTAACATGGTTATAACATAGGCAGTTACGATAACGTTTCAGTGTTTATTATCAATGTGTGAAAACCAACAGCTTTTTCTTGTGGACATCCAATATGGCCGATTGTCAATTTTTATTCAACCTCAGCAGCATGTTTTAGGACTGTGTGGGAGGAAATCGGAGTACCCGACAAAAACCCTACAAAGACACGGGGCGAGAACACGCAAACTCCACGCAGAAATGCACTCGCGCCTGGACTGGAACCCAGCTCCTTCTCGCCGTGAAGCAGCGAAGGCACTCGTTGCCACCATCGTGCCGCCCGACAACGTCTTTTTCTTTTATTTAACCACAAACCAGTCGAGTCCTGCGGCACTGCCCATACTAAGGGACGGCACACACAGTACTCACGGTGAGGGGCCAGTGGATGAAGGTCACGCGTTTATGCAGACGGAAGAGGTAAATGATGAAGAGGATGAGGACCGTGAAGAAGAACCACAGGGTCACGGTCTCGAAGTACCGCAGCGCCGAGTAGTTCGCGGCCGCTGAACTACTGCTTACGCATATGAATGCCACGAGCACGACGACCTGTAAACGAAAAACACAACAATAGTTGCTCTTCTAGAGCGCTTTGACCCAAGGGTCACAAAGTGCTGCACAGAGCTGTGAAGAGAACGGCATGTCGGCAACAGCAACATCTGAGCAGTTCAACTGAAAGTCAAATAATGGCTATAATTTAAATAAAATAAGATATAAAAAAAGAAGTCCTCAAAAAACAAGGAATGTATAACACACATAAGCACCACATTCAATCATTATCAATACCCGATTAATCTCGTACAAGGGGGCCCAGAGCCTATCCCGACAGACAAAGGGGGTAAGGCGGGGGGGGGGGGAACACCCAGGATGTGACGCCAGCAAATCGCAGGGCACACTTTTTGGGGCAATTTATTCAGCACGCCAATTAACCTAGGCAGCAGCGTGTCTTTGGACGGTGAGAGGAAACCGTAGTACCCGACGAAAATCCACGCGGTCACAGGGAGAGAGAACACGCAAACTGTCAGCACAGCATAAAGACATCGGTGTTTTTTCTTGCAAAAGTGAGCAGCAAGGTAATAGTGATCACCTATTCACAGCCCTGCACCAGTGGTAGAAATTCTGCATTCACATAGCAGAGATGAGTCTATGATCGCTGACAATGTGAAACTCTTTATACTGTATGTCTGTTGAGTTGCTAAGTGCGTAAGACGTCACCGCGTATATCTGCGTGATAGCGTCACCAGGTTTGTGCGTAATGACGTCACCCCCTCCCATCATTCACGCCGGCCGTGTAGCTAATCAGGTTTAGTTGTATAACCTACATTTAAGGCTCTAAAACCTAATACCTTCACATATACATTGGTGTGTATTGTAAGCAACATCAAAACAAATAAATGCACAAACGAAAATAGTAGTAATAAGACGTGTTGCATTTGCGTGTTCTCTCTCTCCCCGAGTCCGGGTGGATTTTCGGCCCAGAGTCCAAGGACACCTCGCCTCGGTTAATTGTCTCCTCTCATCTCATTGTCTGAAACCGCTTAGTCCTATACAGGGTCACGGTGAAGCCGGAGCCTATCCCGGCAGACACAGGGCGCAAGGCAAGGATATACCGACGATGGGACGCCAGTCCATCGCCGGGCACTGCGGGGCAATTTAGCCTGCGAGCCAATCAACCTATGTAGCAGCGTACTTTTTGGACTGTGGGAGGAAACCGGAGTGCCCGGCGAAAACCCACGCGGACACGGGGAGAGCATGCAAACTCCACACAGAACGGCACCCGAGCCGAGAGATTCGAACCCGGGACCTTCTTGCTGTGAGGCGACAGCGCTAACCACTGGGCCACCGCGCCGCCCCGGTTAATTGTCCTGCTGACGAAATTGTTCCCGCTGCACTGAGATGCTCAAAGCCGCTTACCCATCCCTGCTGGACAACTGTTAAGAAGAGCTATTATGTAGCTCAACGGTTCCTTCTAGGTTAAATAAACTGACTGATCTGAATCACTCTGAATCTGAACTGACTGACCTGAACAAGTCTGTAAGTTTTTTTGAGGTTCACGTTTATTCAAAGCCTTAACGACCATTTCTATGCCCAGTACTGCCAATCAAGTGTTTTCCATTCACAAGCCTCATCAGCAAAAGTGGTATTAAATGCATTCATTAATGTGCTAAGTGGCATCTGTTGTCACAAATGGAAAAAATCTACACGTATTCGCAAAAAAAGTTCAAACGGGTGCTATAATTGGTCATAACATTTGAACAACACTAGATTTTGTCGAGGTTGTACTGCTATACCCGTTTGCAGTATTTCCCACAGTAGGTAACAGCACAAGAATCCATAAACAATGTCTTAGCGAGAAATGGCAATAAGATGTATAATTAATATGGTAATGCAGGTGTCTGGTAAATCACCGCCTGCCTATGATGAATTTCAGCCAAATAGTATTTGTAATCAAAATAATTGTGACAAAATGCTGAACTTCCACGTGCAACGTATCCATTATGTATCTGAACAGCATTAATTAATATCAAGCAGTGGCCATTAAACAAAATGTACAAGAAATTCAAAACACATTTTATACCTACTGTGTAGTGTTCTTTATTCTGTTCACTGTAACCATAAAAAACATGACTTTGAGGAATTCGTTTCACTTGGCCAGAAAAGACGAACGCTGCACGAATTGGAACTGTGATCTTACAATTTTTCTAAAACTGGTTGTGGAATCTAAGCATGAAGTGCACCTTCAAAGTCAAATTACAGTACTGTTTTATTTTAATAAGCAATGAATGTGGCACTGGTAGCCCGCGCTGCTGTAACATGATTAGGGGGCTAAAAAGTTAGCCGTGAACAAACTCAGGATGTATTGTCTGCACAGTCTAAAATTTGGCTATTCAACTACTATACTAGAAAATAAAGTTAAAGCCGTCACGATGTAGCTGTGTGTGACATTGTGAAGAGTAACCGTACAGTGCATAAGGGGACATGATGTTGCTTAATTAGGAATATCAGTTTTTAATGGAAAGAGTCGCCTAAGTGTACGGAGCATATGAAATGCAGCAGCAACACAAGCAACGGGGAGAAATCAACGTACAGTACTCAAGATAAACAACATTTTTTCAATTTTCCAAATCGCTCAAATCAGAAACCAGTCTGCACGGCCCAGTTTTAAATTAACTGCCATTCGTGCTGAATCATGCTTCTTATGACTGAGCTATTATTGATATCTATCCACTGATCCAACATAATTCAGAATAATTCTGTACTGTACTCTTAAACTTACCTCCAAAGGATTCAAGGTATTATTAGAGACGCATTGCATATCTAATCGTTATGTGAGGGATACTCTTACATACCTGTCATCTCATACAACCAGGTCAGAACACCTCTAAGCCAACATTTCTTTAAATTCACACCCATCATATATTGTCTGAACTTCGTGCAACCTTGCTCAAGAGGCATTTCAGTTTTATCTACAACTATAATTGGATCGTTTGTTGCTGCCCCCTTGGCGTTTTAGGCCTGTGCTACAGGAATTGATATTTTCAATATTTTATTTAATTCATCTATTCTGATGTTGACACGCCGTTCTCGCCAGTCATGTGCAGTGCTTTGTGACCCTCGGGTGAAAGGCGCTTTAGAAATGCAAATATTATTCTTAAAAAGTGCACGAAAAGCCTGTTAGCAGACTTTGAAGCTAGAAAAAGGGCCCAATTTTACAGTTAAATTCAATGGAAATTGTTAATACACGATACATATCTCCTCTTGGCATTGATAAAATGTTGGGTGCTATTTTTCCCAAGGATTTGTTTTCTTAAATATACAAATAAAAATGCATTCGTGTCGCCACTCTCAACCAGTATGTCGTGACTCATCAGTGGTCGATGGGCCTTGCGTTGCAAACGGTTAAGAACCCCTGCCTTTATCTCCTTTACTGTAACCTCACAATCACAATGCAGTGCACTAAATAATCTCAGTGTAGTATGACGGATATGTAAAGTATGACGTCTCATAAGAAAGCTGCAGCTCATATTGACTGAAGAATGTTCAACAGCACACTTCTCGCTTTGTAAAGCGTTGCAATGTGCACAAGGTTACGCCATAGTTATTATAGACGCACAGGCACTTAGGACATCCTACTATTATTCACAAGTTGGTCCTGGTTAGTGATTTGCAGAACATTATGCTTAATCTGGATCTGAAGAGGGACACGGTTAACACGTTGCAAACTATCCTGTGGGATTACATGTCCCACAATTGAACGACATAAAATGCTGATTTGCACTTGGATGAAAGTGTTACGCTATCGTAACCTCAGCGTGTTTACGGACATTGCCAGTTGTTACGTTTCCGAAAAGTGAAACATAACTGGCTCTTCAATTTGAACAATAAAAGAACATCGTATCACCAACGACTGCCGTCTACACAGCACATGCACAGTAGCGGGTAATTACCATTTAGCTCTCATTTAAGAAGCTCAAAGTTCGAAAGTCACAAACTTTAATGTGAAGGCACCCCATAGCGGTGAGGCGACGCGCCCTTCTATCAATAACACAGGGTGCGAGGCCCAACTCTGCTGCCATATGTAGAGCTTCCAGGTTAGGTTGTGTATGGGCCATGCTCGCTGTCATATTATTAAGTTAGCCATGCTCGCTGTCAGGTAATTACATTAACCATGCTCCCTGCCAAATCATCAAATCAACCAAGGTCTCTGGTACATGCTCTACTGTACCTTACAGCTTTGCCTACAGTGTTAATCGGCGAGCATTTCATGACTTACAGTACACAAGTGTATGCAATAATGCGGACGCAACTATAAACAATGCGCCACGAGTGTCAACAAAAAGCACTGCGTTTGTACGTGCGTGTTCAGTGATGCACTTACCATCTGCACTATTTTTAACAGCCCAGAGAAGGTCCTGGGGTATTCTTTGTCCACGAGGCCAAGGTTCTGGCCCCCTGTAGCGGTCGTCGTGGTCGGAGTGTAAGCTGCGCTATCTGACATCTTGACTGCGTGCAAAGAAGCCCGACTAAAAAACAAACTTGCGTACGTTCACTACTTACAAACAAACTTAACAGTATTGTCGCAAGTTCCGCAAATATAATGCGAACCTTCTGTTCTGATTGCTTATCAGATGAATACGATGGCTTGTGGCGTTTCCGTATGGGGTCTCGTCGGAAGAAACGCTACTGTAGCCAGTATTTATTTGAATTGCAACAGTTGTGGCACTCGAATGGGCAGTGATCTCTGACTGCCCCACGTGGGCGTCACACAGTGCGGGCCGCGCCCGTTCCAAAGACAAAGATCCCCCCCTCCTCCTAACGCTAAAACCTAGACAGGAGTTTCGGGGCAAGTGTTTTTTCTTAGCCACGCCCGTGCACACCATCATCTCATCGCATTGTCAGAAACCGCTTAGTCCTGTCTGCCGGGATGAGCCGGAGCCCATCCCGGCAGACACAGGGTGCAAGGCAGGGACATGCCGACGATGGGACGCCAGTCCATTACCGGGCACTGCGGGCAATTTACTCAGCAGGCCAATTAACCTAGGCAGCAGCGTGTCTTTGGAGGTGGGAGGAAAACGGAGTACCCAACAAAAACCCACGCGGACACTAGGAGAGAGAGAACACACTAACACCACACAGAAAGGCACCCGAACCGGGAATCGAACTCTGTGTCTTATTGCTGTGAGGCGACACCGCTCCTCACTGCACCACCGTGCCGCCGCACAAACAATAGCTCGCTTTCCAACGTTTTTTCAAGAATCAGATAAGCGCGCACCTCTCATCTATGCCACAAAAGTATCAAACTTTCTAGTGATAAACAACACCCTTCTCTTCACATCAGCTGCACTGTTTTTTTTAGTGAACAGAAGTACTGCCTCAAGACAAGCAGAACTCCAGACCGGTTTTGACATACAGGTGTCTTATCAGCAGTCAGGCTTTGCTCGAATGTGTCATTACTGGCGAACTATTATCCTGTCGATACCCGTCCAGTCTTGCATCCACACTGCTGAAGTTATGCCACTCCCCAGATTCGTGTCTTTTAAGGGTTGTTATGAAACGCATTCATCAGTTTATGTGGGGAGACGGATATGAGCAGGATATACAGTATTGCATGTGTGGAGGCCCACTTTGTGGGCCTCAGAACCACCAGGGACGCTGGCTGTGTTTTCGTTATGTTCCCCTTGTGAACCCCCACTCGGAAAGTATTTTATGCCACAGACACACAGGCAACCACCACAATCGCACTCAACCGCTAGATGCCTGCGCGCATCCGTTGTTAGAGCGGACATTTGACAACAACATACTGTTCCACACTGATGCAGTGTCCGCACGACACGGGGTTCGGTGGGTAGCAGAACGACGATGGACTCGGCCCCAGCGACGGAGGTTTTGTCCATGGACCCTGT
>JAZEWT010000011.1:23334496-23344914 GCA_036362905.1 Mordacia mordax
AAGCTTGTCAAAACAATGCTATTTACTGCTTTTTTAATAAAGAAATACAATTAATATTATGCAGAATTGAGTTCAGCCTTTTGGCCCGGCCCTCCAGAATATATTTTCTGTTTCTCATGTGGCCCCATGGAAAAAATAATTGCCCACCCCTGATGTAGAGGGACGAGGGCAGAGCGTAGCGGGGTTTAGTTAGTTAGCGGGGTTAGTTAGTTAACGGGTTAGTTGGTTAGCGGGGTTAGTTAGGATGTACGAGAGTTGTGCCCGGAGCTGTGCGGGGCTGTGCCGGGCTGAAAAGGGACCTCGTCGCGGCGCACGTGTCTGCAGCAGTAAAAGGGGCTTTCAAGTCAACTGCTGTCCGGTATTTTGTATCGAAGCGTTGCGTGGGTGAGCGTGGTCTGAGCGCTGTACGTGTGAGAATGCTCGCACGCACGTGTGTCGGAGCGCCGCGTGTGATCACTCAGGGACCGAGAGAGATTGGTGTTAGGAGTTAGGGATCGCTGGGGATCTAGGGGAAGATATTTACGGAGATGGGAACCTAGTTATCGGGTCGAGAGTTTGCGGGTATCAAACATACCTTCTCACATCATCATTAATACCCGCTTAGTCCTGTACAGGGTTGTCGGAGGGCCGGAGCCTATCATGGCAGACAGAGGGAGCAAAGCTTGGCCCATTCAAACGTTGAGAGTATCTCACACCGTGGGTGTAGAGAGATTAGTTTTCCAAACTCATCTCATCATCCCATCTCATTGTCTGAAACCGCTTAGTCCTATACAAGGGTCACGGTGAAGCCGGAGCCTATCCCGGCAGACACTGGGCGCAAGGCAAGGATATACCGCGATGGGACGCCAGTCCATCGCCGGGCACTGCGGGGCAATTTAGCCTGCGAGCCAATCAACCTTGTAGCAGCATGCTTTTTGGACTGTGGGAGGAAACCGGAGTGCCCGGCGAAAACCCACGCGGACACGGGGAGAGCATGCAAACGCCACACAGAAAGGCACCCGAGCCGAGAGATTCGAACCCGGGACCTTCTTGCTGTGAGGCGACAGCGCTAACCACTGGGCCACCGCGCCGCCCTTTTCCAAACTAAGTTTTGTCTAATAGGACCGTGCCTATGATTTTTGCCGGTCTGCACAACGGGTCCAGTGTGCTTCTCGCGTCGGTCACCGGATTCTTTACAGTTCTGTATTTCTGCAGAGATGTTGCGCAATGAGTAGATAGCCTGCAGTGGGTGACCGTCTGTGTTCAATGCTTTTAGTGGTAACACAACTGTGCCAACGTCGCCCATTCTGACATGCTGTCCGCATGTTTTGGTTCTGAATGATATAAAACAAAGTATGCCAAACGTTTCTGTACAGTGTTTTGAGATCGGGTGTGCAGTAATAAGTCCACATTGTAAGACATCACCAATCTGCCAAGTCGACTAATATATCATTGCTGCGCGCTTGGGAGAGTGGTACCATCGGTTAATATTCGACACTTTAGTGATAGTTCTGCTTTTTATACGCCCCCTACCACTGAGCATACCTGGGGCAGGACTTTCAAGAGGGATGAAGACCGTCACCGCTCATACTGTATTAGGATAAACATTAATTAACTTAGATGCGATTCTTGGGACGAGTTAACACATTCCGATCTTCTGACGTGTCTTGTAAACTTGTGCCCAAATTGGCCAAACGTTCCATGTTGGTGCATGTTATTCGGCATGTACCCAATGTTGCTTTGGCAGTAGGGGCGCCGCGGTCGCGTAGTGAGTGCCGCTGCTGCTTCCCTTCAAGAAGGGCCAGGGTTCGGTTCCCGGCTCAGGTGCCTTTCTGTGTGGAGTTTGTGTATTATCCCCCTGTCCTTGGGGGCGTCACATCCAGGATATAGCACACCTTGCACACTCTGTGTGCCGGGACAGGCTCCGGCCCACCGCGATCCTTGCGCCCTCTGTGTGCCGGGACAGGCTCGGCCCCCCGCAACCCTGTATAGAATTAAGCCTGTACAGATACGACTGCATTGGCATCGGTGCATAGGCACCGTAAAACAAAAACAGGGCATTTAAAAGAGAAAATACCTTACATAACCGGCGACGTTGCAGGCAATGACTCACCTCCATAGGAGATGAGCAATTTAACGAATCATTGCCCATTATAAATTTCTTATTCAGGAATGCGTGTAGTTTTTCGCCGTTTACCACAAACTCGACACCACCTCACTCACCACTCACCATGTCATCACCATTCACCAGCTCAAACAACGCCCCCCACAGACCTCAACTACTCCCCAGCTGTACTCGCCCAGCTTTGTATGAATTAGCAACGGGGCGGCACAAACGTGTTTGCTTTTTGTAAACAGTACCCAAAGATCTACTTAATCCTGTACATAGCAGTGAGTGACCGGAGCCTCTCCCGGAAGACACAGGTCACAGAGGCAGCCTATACCCTCGATGGGATGCCAGTCCACCATAGGGAAATTGAGTCAAAGAGGTCATTTAACCTATGCAGCACATCTTTGGACAGTGAGAGGAAACCGGTGTACCCAGAGAAAACCCACGCGTACAGAAGAACCCATGGAAACTCCACATAGAAAGGCATCCTGGCTGGGAAGCGAACCTGGATAGTTTGGTTTGGTAGTACGTTGGCGCCTCACCTTTCCGTGAGCGGCACGATGTGTATAACGCAGCAAACATGTAACATAGCTCGCTTTATTTAACTTTAGTACTGTACTTTGTTCACTAAACGTTTTTAATGCCCTTTTGTTGTTTGCAATTGGACCGCAAGCAAAATGACGGCGTAGAGCAAACGTGATCTCTTTCAGGCTTAATCACCCACAACGCCCTTCCTACTGTTGTCTAAAGTAAATCCCCTGCCCCTGCAAGACAAATAACAGAAAGACGAACACAGATTAGAGAACATACGGCAGGTTAAAGACAATTAAAACCTTTAAGAAAAGTTAAGGTTTAAGTGGCACTGTGCAGGAACCCATTTCGCTAATTCCTTTTGCTAAACGTTGGAAAGAAGTTTTTCCACGATGTTGCTATATGTTTCTGGAATACCCATTCCGCTCTTTTACAGTTTAGTTCCCTTCATCTCTTTTTACATATTAAACCAAATTACAGTTCTTGCATGTGTATTTAGCTTCTGACGCCTCTTGCGCTCATGTATGCGGTTTTTACTCTCGTGTTTCATTTATGGTCAATACCTCGTATTTAGTTTTGCAATCTTCCTTAAAGACCCTGTACTCGTCTGAAATACATAACTATATTGATGTTTTTGGCTCTGGAGTGTCCTCACGCTTCAGCTATCCCTTGTAAAATAGCTGGGAAAACCGGCTGAACGGGATCATCTGTGCAACAGACCAAAATAATCTAATATTGAACTCGAAGACGTGATGAAAGATAACCCTATTGTAAGTCAGTATCAGTAGTCAGCATCAGTACCCGCTTCGTCCTGTTCAGGGTCGCGCGGGGCAGAGCCTATCCTAGCAGATAGTGGGCGCAAGTCCCGGCGTATACCCAGGATGTGACGCCAGTATAGCGCAGGGTCCTTTTTGGGGAGCAATTTACTAAGCAAGCCAATTAAACTAGGGAGCAGAGTGTCTTTGGACGCATCACCCAAGGAATGTAACGCGTTCCACCGAGAGAAAACGTCCACCGAGACGAGATGGAGCGATGCAATCGGCAAGTCTGGCAGTGGCAGACGTATTGATCGCGGTGGCTTGTGGAGGCGATTCATCCAGTCGTGGATTGACCATGGCTGATAAGGAACAATACAACTTACACAACGCTCTGCAAGGGCAGCACGGTGGCCCAGTGAGTAGCGCTGTCGCCTCACAGCAAGAAACCCGGGTTCAAATCTCGACTCGGGTGCCTTTCTGTGTGGAGTTTGCATGTTCTCTCCCCGTGTTCGCGTGGGTTTTTGCCGGGCACTACGGTTTCCTCCCACAGTCCAAAAAACATGCTGCTGCATAAATTATTTGGCTTGCAGACTAAATTGCCCGCAGTGCCCGGCAATGGGCTGGCGTCCCATCGTCGGTATATCCCTGTCTTGCGCTGTGTCTGCCGGGATATGCTCCGGCTTACCGCGACCCTGCACAGGACTAAGCGGTTTCTGACAATGAGATGAGACAACGCTCTACATTTTATACAACATTGCATGTGCACCTCTGCAGGATGACCCATAAACTACAACTGTATAGTGTTAGCATTTACTGCAAGGGGTTGTTTTATTTCTATACCGCCACCTTGTGTATAAATACAACATGGTACAAAATGCAAGCAGAGCCCGACTGCTAATGCGACACTAACACAGCCACACTAAAACTGTGACCTAAATCAATGAAAAGTTACAAATATAGATACTGAAGACATTTTTGATAGCTGACTCAATCATATGAACGCTCCGAAGTGCATTGCTACGAAAGTGCTATTTTCTTTCTGTATAACTTAAACATATATAATTATTTGGTTTAATAGTTATTTCCTCAATTGATGTACTGTCTGATGATGTAATGATTATTCATTCATCCATTATCAATACCCGCTTAATCCTCTATAGGGGCCGGAGCCTATACCGGCCGACAGAGGTGTGATGATTCTATATATCTATTTCTTTAGTTATTTTAAAAATAACTTCAATTGTGCTATCTTTTGTCTCGTGTTGTAACTATTTAAATTTCTAATCTAGATAAGTTTGATACAAAGCTCAATGTATAACAGATTAACTAATTTGAATGTTATTTAGTGCAATTTTACAATGTTTATGTTTCACTTGTTTATTATGTATGCTCATCAGCTTGGTTTAGTTTTCTACTAGTGTATCTATTTTCAGTTGTAACTCACCCCATCCAGCTAAACACCTGTTAAAAAGAACAACACAACAGTTCTTTCTAGCTTAGATAAGACTGACTGAATGTTGACACCAGTCATGTTGCTTGTACTGAATAAATGCTGCTGAAATTATATGCTACTTTCAGATCATACGGCTGATTGGGATGTCAAAATAATTGTGTCCTGTCACGACGATCGTATACATGATGATTGCTTCGAAAAGCTGCTCTCTCGGGAAGCCGTGTCATTCGCTTCCTCTGCCCTCCTCACGACGTTTCGCCTCACACGTTAGAGTATCCTCAGGCGCAGTGTGCGTGTGTCGTGTTTGTGACTCCTATTTATATGTAGGTACTATGTATGTGTTGAGTTACTTCGACTGTAGGGGGGCACACCCTGGCATCACATTAACACTAATCTCCTTGTCCTGCTCACACCCCGGATTGCAATAACCCCTTCCTGCTCTACCTGTGACTAATCTCGAGTTTGCATCTCATGAAACTAGATTAGTCACGCACACTCGCCTGAGGATGCCTCTAACGTGAGGCGAAACGTCGCCAGGAGGAGAGAGGAAGCGAACGACGCGACTGTCCCGAGAGAGCAACTATTTGAAGCAATCATCATGCATCGAGCCATGAAAACCTACATCATTACGATCGTACACATCACACGTAAGGACCGAATATCGTAGAGGACCACATTAATGTACTTTGGAACCACGACCATGGGTTTTCGCCCAAGACCTCACAGAAGGGCTAAATCTCAAGGTGCATCCCAGGAAGTGGAATTGGTAATGTCGAGGGCGGCGCGGTGGCGCAGTGGTTAGCGCTGACGCCTCACAGCAAGAAGGTCCCGGGTTCGAGTCTCTCGGCTCGGGTGCCTCTCTGTGTGGAGTTTGCATGCTCTCCCCGTGTCCGCGTGGGTTTTCGCCGGGTACTCCGGTTTCCTCCCACAGTCCAAAAGCATGCTCCTGGATAGGTTGATTGGCTCGCAGACTAAAATTGTCCCGCAATGCCCGGCGATGGACTGGCGTCCCGTCGTCGGGTGTATTCCTGCCTTACGCCCTGTGTTTCCGGGATAGGCTCCGGCTCACCGTGACCCTGTATAGGATTAAGCGGTTTCAGATAATGAGATGAGATGAGTACATCACCACAAGGTCAGTTCTTTGAGCGCATTTGCGCCCAGAACCAGCTAGGCTGCCGCGTAGGGACAACGGGTGAACTAACTAATTAGGGGAGAAGATACTTGTGCCGGGTGGAAATAACTGAAACAGCAGGAGGGCCAATCATAGAAAGGGAATCTCGTGAAGGTTTGGGTCAATGAGAACAGGTTAGGTTAGGCAGGTAGCTGAAACATGACAGGGGTAAAAGGGGGAGGAAGGGCGTAGCTCACGCCATCGGAGCAGAGGGAGAGCACAGAGAAGCACGCCGCCCATGCGCGGGGGAAGAGAGCGGCAGAGAGACGGTCACGAGTGAGCGGGCCAGACAGAGAGAGATGGCTGTGAGGAAGTAGGCCAGACAGAGAGAGAGATGGCAGTGAGGGAGTGGGCCAAATGCAGAGAGACGGCCACGATTGCGCGCGGAGAGACTTAGAGAAGGTGAAACACGGTGACAGGACAGAAGTGAGACCGCAGCCGTGCACAGAGCAGCGCAGCTGCCATTGTGCGTAAAGAGACGGGGGGAGGGGGCAGAGAGAGGACGTTCACAGAGACAGGTACTCAGAGGGACTGAGACTCAGAGAGATTGGGACACGGGGACAGTGAAAGAGAGACAGAGACGAATTTGTATGTGGGGACGAATATGTGTGTGGGGGAAACACAGGGAGATGCAAGGGGAGGCGGCCATTGTGCATGGCAAGTGAGCCAAAAGACATAGAGACACGGAGAGAGACATGGAGGGAGACTGACGGACAGAGGGAGACGCGGAGAGGGACACATGGAGAGACGCAGAGATTAATCGAAAGGTTAGGGAGAATACAGGGAGAGTGCGAGGAGAGAGTACGGAGAGATGGTAGGGGGGGAGAGTGGGCGGCCGCTATTTTTGGTAGCGAGACAACAGTACGGGGACACAGACGGACGGAGCGGTGGTGGAGAAATAAAGGTGTGAGGTTGTGGTGCCGCAGTTGGCGCACTGTGGGGAGCAATGGTGCTGTGGTTGGCGCGCTGTGGAGAACGGTGGTACAGCAATTAGCACACCGGTAGAGCATGGAGTGGTGACGCAGCAGTCAGCGCACTAGTAGAGCATGGGGAGCTGTGGCGTAGTTGCTCGTGGACTTGTGTGGGCGTGGGGAGCAGTTGGCACAGCAGTTAGCGCACCGGTAGAGTGTGGGGAAGTGGTGGCGCAGCGGTTTGCGCACTGTGTAGGCATGGGGAGTGGGGGCGCAGCGGTTCGAGCACTGTATGTGTGCAAAGTGGCGGTGCAGCGGTTAGCGTACTGTATGTGTGAGAGGAGCGGTTGCGCAGCGGTTAGTGGCCGTGTGTGTGAATATAGCGGCTGTCCTGAAGGGTACGTGTGGGCATAGAGAATGGAAACGAGTGATATATTTACACGTGTAGGCAGAGGCCAAGGCGCGGATGGAGGACGGAGAAGTGTAAGATGATAGGGCATCTCCGTGCCTCCTCGCGGAGGGACGTGAGCGAAGGGCTGTGCATAGCGACACCGACTATGAATAAAAATAATAACTGCATTTAGGGCGGCACGGTGGTCCAGTCGGTAGCGCTGTCGCCTCACTGTAAGAAGGCACTGGGTTCGAATCTCAGCTCGGGTGCCTTTCTGTGTGGAGTTTGCATGTTCTCCCCGTGTCCGCGTGGGTTTTCGCCGGGCACTCTGGTTTCCTCCCGCAGCCCAAAAAACATGCTGCTGCATTGGTTAATTGGCTTACAGACTAAATTGCCCTCAGTGCCCGGTGATGGACTGGCGTCCCATCGTGGGTATATCCCTGCCTTGTGCCCTGTGTGTACCGGGATAGGCTCCGGCTCACCGCGACCTTGTACAGGACTAAGCGGTTTCTGGCAATGAGATGAGATGAGACAACGCTCTTTATAGAGTGCTTTTCACCCGAGAGTCACAAAGTGCTGCACAGAGCTGCGGAGAGAAAGGTACGTCAACAACAATGGCACTAAAACGGAAAATCAGCAACAATAAACTTTTTTGTTTTTTTAAATATACACATCATTGCAGAACATGTAAAATATGATCAGACATTCAACTATAATTTTAAAATACAAAAATATAATAAATATAAATTATAATACATATATTGAGAAATTGTTTAACGTAACATCATATAATAATAATTGCATTTCTAGAGAGCACATAACCCAAGGGTCACAAAGCGTTGCAGAGAGTCACGGAGAGACCGGCACATCAACAACGAGATAAGAACGGCATATCAGCAAAAACATTTTTTTGGCAGTATGTCAACAACATCAGGACAGCCCAACCGAAATTCGAAACGTAGCAACAAACTACAGAGGGACAAAAAATAAGCGATTAAAAAAATTCTGCACAAACATGGATGGAACAAATGCTCCCAAGCAGGTACAGTTCGGAGGATTGCCATCATCCCGGCACGACAAAACTGAGCCACATCAATCAACCTAGAGAGCTGCACATCTCTGAACGGCAAGAGGAATGGATGTCACAGTGTTAGAGATGAGAGTCTCAGTGTTAGAGATAAGAGTTACGAGTCCTAGCTGGATGACTTGAAAGCCTTACGGAACAAGTGAGTCTTGAGACGAGATTTGAAGATGCCCAAGGACTCAGCTGATCGAATCTCCAAAGGGCATTCCAGAGTCTGGGAGCAGCATGCGAGAAGGCTCTGTCACCCATCGAATGGAGGTGCGACCTGGGCACATGCAGCAAGCCCATAATGGAGGATCGAAATTGTCGTGTTGAGGATGCCTGAAGTAGGTCACAGATGTATGTCGGAGCAGCGCAAGTGAGAGCCTTACAGATGAGGAGGAGCTTGAATTAAATCCTGTATTTAACAGGTAACAACTGGAGAGACATCAGTACTGGGGAAATATGATCAGCACACATTGCAGCCGCATTCTACACACATTGGAGACGATTGATCAGATAGACAGGGGTGCCAGGGAGCAATGCATTGCAGTAATCGATTCATGAGGAGAGGGCGGCGCGGTGGCCCAGTGGTTAGCGCTGACGCCTCACAGCAAGAAGGTCCCGGGTTCGAATCTCTCGGCTCGGGTGCCTTTCTGTGTGGAGTTTGCATGCTCTCCCCGTGTCCGCGTGGGTTTTCGCCGGGTACTCCAGTTTCCTCCCACAGTCCAAAAGCATGCTCCTGGATAGGTTGATTGACTCGCAGACTAAAATTGTCCCACATGCCCGGCGATGGACTGGCGTCCCGTCGTCGGGTGTATTCCTGCCTTACGCCCTGTGTTTCCGGGATAGGCTCCGGCTCACCGTGACCCTATATAGGATTAAGCGATTTCAGATACTGAGATGAGATGAGATTCATGAGGAGATGGAGATGTGTATTCGCTGCTCAGCATCAGCAGGTGACAGGATGTTGCGCAGTCTGTCTATATTTCTAGATGGAAATAGGCTACCTTCGTCACCATGTTGATGTGTGTCTCGAAGGTGAGTGAGGAATCAAGAGTCACACCTGGACTCCGGACTGCCTTGAGCAACTACAATGGTCGTCAAGCATCAATCGGATAGGTTCAGCCTTGGACAATTGGTGTGGGGTTCCGACAAGCAAACCATCTGTTTTGCCGCCATTCAGTTTTATGAAATTTGAAATTTATGAAGATGCATGGTCAGTCTATCTACTTAATATCTTTAAAAAATCCTCCATGGAGTACATTTGTAAATACTGTACCGTGGCCTTAAAAAAAGACAATTGAATAAGGATGTTTGGGAGAAAGGCCTTAATTCATACCATAACAGATTCCAAGAAGTTAAAGTGAATCACATTGTGATACCCTGATGGGGACGCCTCTCTCCCGGACTCGAACTCGTTCTGCCACCATAGTATTTGGTGCCGACTCGTGCAGGAGACCACGTGGTGGGTTGCTTGATAACAGCACCAACACCATACACGCCAGCATTCACTCAGTGAGCAGATCGAGGCTTCTGATTTTCTAATGCGTTATTAAACCCTAACATGACACAACACCATATCGACCAGGTAACACCACACACTGTATTCTACTCTCCCGTGCTTTGTTCACTAACCGCTCAATACTGTGCTGCATCCTGTTGTGGGTCCCTGTCTCCCCATCGGAACTCTCTCTCTTGTGCACACTGCCTTAAATCCCCCCAGACGTCACCACCTCACGTCATATCACCCCATGTCTTCACCCAATCACCTCCTTCTTAACCTCGTTCTGTTGCTGCCGAATCTCCAGCCCACGTGATGTTTTCCCACTACTAAATCCTCACCTGATCTCCCCTTCCCGTGCTTTGTGCTCTAACCACTCAATACTGTGCTACAGCCTGCTGTGGGTCCCTAACCATCTCCCCATTGGAATTCTCTCTCTTGTGCTTCCTCGGTGGCAAGGCACCGGGGGTGGATGAGATCCGCCCTGAGTGCCTCAAGTCTCTGGATGTTGTGGGGCTGTCTTGGTTGACACGCCTCTGCAACATTG